>JBCEWE010000457.1:7105000-7177500 GCA_039877035.1 Silurus lanzhouensis | reverse complement strand
AAGTCAGGTACTGATGTAGGTGTTCAGCCCAAAGATGATCAATAGGGTTGGAGCCCTATAGCAGGATATCTTCCACTTCAACCCTTGTAAGCCATATCTTCATGGAGCTGGCTTTGTGCACAGGGGTATTGTCATGTTGAAACAGGTTTGGATCTCCGAGTTCAAATGAAGGACAAATTCCATTCTAGCACATCCAAAGACACCCTATACACACTTGTGTGCCTCCAACAGTTTGGAAAAGAAACCCAGTTGGCTGGAAGTCAAGGTGTCCAAATACTTTTGAGGGTTAGTAGCATAGATCTACTGGGTGAGCAAAATTAATGTAAGCTCTTTTTTAGGATCTAAAATGTTGTGCGTGTGTGTGTGTGTGTGTGTGTGTGTGTGTGTGTTTGCATACTTTTTTGCATCAGCTTGAGTGGGTGTGTTTACTATTCAGACCACATTACCAGCATGCCCTTTCTACTGTGTGTGTGTGTGTGTGTGTGTGTGTGTGTGTGTGTGTGTGTGTGTGTGTGTGTGTGTGTGTGTGTTTGTACACAGTGCTGGCCAACAAAAAGACAGGAAAAGGGCAGCGAGCCTGTACTGACTGGCTGACGATATGCCCTGACTTTTTGAAGCTCCCAAGCCTCCTTATTAACAACAGCCTGAGCAGAGCCCTACACTTTTCTCCAGTGCCTTTTCAGACCTAGACCTTCAGTGGTGTCCTGCCTGAATCAATCCACCTCTTAATGATGGCAAATTGTGTGTTTTTGTGCAAATTCTACAGGACAGAAAACACAAAAGTAAAAATGGTTCATGAAAAAGCTCAGTAAACGTTTCGGAATGTTTTGGCCGACCTTTCCTAAAGATGTCCAGGTTTTCATGAAAAGTCCATCTTGTAAATGTCCTTGTAAGTTTAACTGCTACCAAATCAATTTCTTCTCCTCTGTTAGCATTTGTGGAATGAATAAACAGCTATTAAATCCACATTAATGTATTTGAGCTTGTGCCATTTGCAACAGATGCCGGTTGCAAGCTTCGACTAGTGCGCTTTCTGACCATCCAATCAAAGAATGTGAAAAATATGACATTATTGTATCCCTGCTAAATGGCCTCAAGGCTGCCAACTCACAATCTGATTAGTTAAAGCCACAACTTCAAGCAGCATGTATTTTTAGCTACACTCTCCTACACTGCTCACTTTTTTTTAGACATTCATAGACACAGAGCACCAGAGAAAACTGCTATGAAATGAAGGGAAGAATGAGAGAAGAATGATATTAAATAAAAAAAAGTAAATAAATAAATATATATACACACATACTATATATATATATATATATATATATATATATATACACAATATATATATAGTTATTTCTCTGTGACATGACAAGCTCCCCTGTTGACATTTATTGCCTCATTAGCTTCCAGATACAAAAAACATTAGCGATAACAGGAATTAACTTGGATCTCATGAATGCAATTGTAACTATAAATGGATAACAAGTACAATATGTCATTTTCAGCTTGCTGCATCCTGTAATTGTAAAGTAATTAGCGTCCTACTGTATTTGAATAAACAATATATATTCCAAATCTGACACAGGAAAATATTTCTGCAATTAAAAATCAGAGGTCTCATATGAAAATCTTAGTAATATATGGCATTAGATAAATTAGAGTAGGTGACAGAGGCGCGATTGCAATGTTTGGTAATGTGTGGAGGAGGGACATTGGGTGTATTGGTAGAAGAAAGACCTTGAGGGTGAGGGTGGAGCTGAGGATGGAGCAGTCAGGCTGGAGGAAAAGAGGAAGGCCAAGGAGGAGGCTTATGGATTTGTGAGGGAAGACATGCATGTGGTTGGTTTGAAAGAGGCAGATGTAGAGGACAGGGTGATATGGAGACGGATGATCCGCTGTGGCGACCTCTAATGGAAAAAGAAAGGAAAGAAGAAGGTCAACCAACTGAACCTTTAAATCGTTTTTCTAAAAGAATTGACCTAAATCATTCAAATGAACCTTTTTTGCAAATCATTAGCTGTATTTATGTTCATTCATTCTGTATGATACCTGAGCTTTTCAGGTTTTTGGCCATCTGTTGTTACTGAGCCTTGTTCAACATAAAGTGTATGGACAAAAGTATTAGGACACCTGAATTTTCCAGCCCGGTGTGTTTTCTTTCTCCCCAAACTGTTACCACAAAACTGGAGGCACACAATTGTATAGAAAATATGATAAACCATCTTTCCAGAAGAGTGGAGGTTATTATAAGAGCAACATACCAAACTTATGATCAGGTGTCCACATGCTTTTAATTTTATTCAGTTTTTATTCATGATGTGTCAATTGGAATGGAATAATGCTCATTATTGAAAAAAAAAAGATAAACCCGGTCAGAAAGTTTATTATTTCAGTAAATTTAGTATTTCACCTAATTAGCTCATGACTGTAAAATAATTTGTACAAGACTTTTTTTGGACTTTTGTGTTCAAAGTTTAATTGGTGTATTTTTTCTCCACTTTTCAAGAAAAAAGAGATATTAGACAAAAGTGTGTGTGTGTGTGTGTGTGTGTGTGTGTGTGTGGTGTGTGTGTGTGTGTGTGTGTGTGTGTTTGTGTGTGGGCACGAAGTATTTGAGTCCTTTTAAAAAAAATTTAAATATATTTCATCCATTTATGTAGATAATCTAACCTGATACTGAGTGAGGGGGGTCTGGGGTACGGTTGGGGTGGGTGGGTTCAGTCCTACATTTACAGTATGGCCAGAGCAACTTACACTGATCTCATTCATACAATTGAACACCTGTGGGGTTGAGGACCTTGCTCAGGTGCAAGAGCTTGGTGTGGCTAGGATTTGAACTATTGACCTTTGCATCCAAAGATACCCCCTCCCCTACAGTCCTCATACTTCGGGAGACAAAGTGTTCATGGAGCTTGCTTTGTTCACAAAGGCATTGTGCATTTTCATGCTAAAACCGGTTTAAGCCAACTGGATCCAGTGAAGGGAAAGTGTAATGCTACAGCATAAACATACATTCTGTACAATTGTGTGTCCCAGGAGTGTATGAGAAAAGCCTCAGATATGGGTGTGATGGTCAAATGCCCATATACACTATATGATCTAAAGTTTCTAGACACCTGATCATACGATTCATGTGCTTTTCAAACATCCCATTCCACATCTTTTGTTATAATAACCTCCCCGTCTTTTGTTATAATAATCTCCACTCTTTTGGGGAAGATGATCTACTAGATGTTGGAGTGTTTTTGTGGAGATTTGGTGCTCATTCAGCCACAAGGGCCTTAATAAAGTCAGGTACTGATAAAGGTGTGGTGAGAAGGCCTGTTGTGCCTTTTGTGTTCACATTCATCTCAAAGGTGTTTAATAGGGTGGAATTCAGAGCTCTATAGCAGGTGATCTTCCATGCTAACCCATGTAATCTTCATGGAGCTTCATGCTTGAACAGGTTTGTGTCTCCTAGTTCAAGTGAAGGGAAAATTTCATGCCACTGCATCCAAAGACATTCTATATAATTGTGTGTCCTCTTTGTGGTAACAGTTTTTTCTCAGATTTTTCACAGATTTTCTTTTTACTGGCAGCAAACAGTGTCAGGAAGCACCTGCTTTTACATTTGTCTGATACTGGAGGTTAGTAGCTTAGCGGTTACGGTATTGGGTTCTGGATTGGAAAATCACAAGTTCAAATCCCAGCACCACCAAGGTGCCACTACTGGGTCTTTAAGCAAAACCATTAACCCACAATTTCCCAGTGAAAGTTGCTCTAGATAAGGGTGACTGCCAAATGCCCTCAATGTAAATTTTATACCGAAATGAACAGAAGCCCTTTTCTGTTCAGAAGTGGGTTTTTTCCCTTATTTGTTGACTATATCTTGCTTCATGATGCAAACATTAAGCTTAATCACTGGAAACTGGCACTGGAGCCAGACAGACTATGACCTTCACAATCCTGGAGCTTGTGCCCAAAGTGTACAAAGGATATCATTTTGCACTGTTGCGTTTTGTCACATAGCGTAGGTTGGGTAGATGTATTATTTCATATATTGCAAAAGAAAGACACACTCCAAAAAACTAGTATGAGGGAAATATATTAGATCAAGGTTCAAAGAGATTCAGAGAGACTGAGGGAGAAGATCAAGAAGAAAGAGTGAGAAAGTGGGAAAAAGAGGGTCATAAGGACAACGAGTGATAACGATAGCAGAAGAGAGAATTCCAAGGGAAAGAGAGAGAGAGATAGAGAAAGGAGTAGAAAGCATCAGAGAAAGACAGTGAGAGACGAGGACAAACGTATCTGAGAGAATAATGAGGAGCGAGTGCAGCAGTGTCGAGTGGAGCCTGCACTCCGAGGAGGATTTTTGTGGAACACTGAGATGAAAGTGCATCCAGTAGCCATGTTTATCTCTTCCACCAATTACCCAATTGCCCACAATTATCACCGTTCACGCTGTTCGTCTGCGTTCGAGAGAAGGATGGGAAATGAAGTGGGGTTATTTTGGAATGCAATCTGAAAAATAAATAGCACTGATCACTTATATCCCCCGGGGCGAAATGAGACAACTGGTAGGCTTTGGAGAGACTTGGTGCGCTTTAATGATCATGCACTATCCAGATGAGAAAGGAGACTCACAAACGTGCACACACACACACACACACACACACACACACACACACACACACACACACACACACACACACACACACTTACACCTGTACCAGGAAGGCAAACTATCAAAAGAGATGTGGCCTCTGTGTTTTCAGCTCCAAAAAGAGGTGTAGCATTTGTATTTGTTCTCCCAAAAAAAATGTGTGGCCTCCTGTTTGTTAGTCACTGAGACGGAGGCGTGACCTCAAATTTTCCAGTCAGAAAACACAAGGTGTAGGTGTGCCCTCTGTGTTTGGTCTTCCAAAAAATGTAGGTGTGGCTTCTTTGTGTTTTTGTAAATCCCAATAAAGAATGTGTTTTACTTTTCAGTTCCAAAACACAAAGTGTAGTCTTTTTGTGTCAGATTCAACAAAAGAGGTGTGACCTCCTTGTTCATGTTAGCCAGTGGCGGGCCGTGCATTTGGTACCTGGTCCTTCAGTGAGGAGAAAACCTGCAGAAAAGGCTTTGCTGGCCCTGACCCAAAAAAAGTAGGTGTGGCTTTTTGTTTCCTGTTTAAATCAAGAAGGCATGGCCTCTGTAGAAAATGAGTAATGTTTGATTAGAATTTTTAACATCTAAATATTTTTTATTCCCCATTACTCCACAGTAATATGTACACCAGGGGAAAAGTCTGAGAGTGTGAAATTCAGAAACAAAAACACTAACAAAAGACAGAAAAACAGCAGGAGATATGTAGTGGGTGAGAAACTTGAATAATAAAAGCACCATTAGCTGACTGAAATGTTACGTCCTGACCTGCGTTTTACACGGATATGAAAAGTCTGATGTTTTTCCAGCAGCTCGTTTTTACCCAAAACACTACACTTTAATTCATGTAAAACTGTAATCTAATTGGATTGCAACTAAATGTGACAGACGGCGTTTGCTGCCTGCCGTAAGGAATAATACAGGATGAAATAAGTTCGAGTCTTTCCTTGACAGCTCTCCGAGTTGAGTGGTGTTAAGCAGTAGGAAGGCAGAATTGCTTTAATAATGAGATGAATAAGACGTTTTAATGGATTTTCAGTCTCTAAATTAACACTTTTCCCAAAAATTCCTGTCATGATCGAGAGCTAAAGGTGGTCCAGCAGCAGCTAATGTATAGTCATAGATGAAAACCAAAAACTGGTGGTGTTACAAAAAAAACAATAAAAAATTAAGTTCTAAGAACATTTTAAGCTCCAATGTAATTCTACATCTCCGTCTAGTTTTTCTATACCAGTTCTAAAAGATGGCGGCGACTTATTTTTCTCGATGTGGGCTCAAAAGCCAAATCCTCAACGAACAGAAGAGGAAGGTGTAATTTTTCTGGCTTTTCTCATAACTTAACGATGACATTTTATCATAATCCACTGAGTACCCTGTTTCTCACCAAACGGCTTATGGCTTGTAAATTAAAGACAAATTCTCTTTTTTTTCACACTTTTATTACCAGCTGCAAAACATTTACACCCTGCTGTGTGTGTAGCCAAAATTCCCCATTCAGACTGTATATAAACTGGACCTAATATATCTGAATCGAGGCTGAAGCACACGTTTACTGCGATCTTAACAAAGAGCTGTTTTTGTGAGTTTTTAGACCTTGCAGAAAAAATGTACTGCAACATCCGAAGGAAAATACAAAGAGGCACGACGGGTAAAAGAGTGGGCAAGAAACATTGAGAGATGGGGTGCTGGTGAAAGAGAGAGAGAGAGAGAGAGAGAGAGAGAGAGAGAGAGAGAGAGAGAGAGAGAGAGAGCATCACACTTCACACTATCATCCACACTTTTTCTTTCTTTACAATAGCTCATTAGCATGCTAATGTTTAATTAGTAGTTGTAACACCATCTCTTTTCTTTACACCACTCACGCTCACTCTGATGCATCATACAGTCTTTCCAGAATTCAGAGTTTAAATTAAACTAAGAAACAGAATTTTTTTTCTCCAGTTTAAATATTACAACTGTTCTACTTATTTTTCCCCCTTATTGGTAATAATGTCAGGTCAATGCTGGCTGTAATGTTCAGTCTCCTCCTGATGAGGGAATAAAGATCTCTCAGACGCTCATCTCTCATACTAAAGATGGTGCTGAGGGACACCTTGAATCTCTCTTTTCCTCTCCTCTACTACAGAGACATGGCAAATTCACATTTACCTGTTTACCTCTCGCTTAAAAACACCTGTTTACCTGTTTACCCTTCACACACCTGTTTACCCTTCACACACCTGTTTACCCTTTACTCTACACACCTATTTACCTGTTTACACTTCACACTAAACGCCTGTTTACCTGTTTACCCTTTACTCTACACACCTATTTACCTGTTTACCCTTCACTCTACACACCTGTGCACCTGCTTACCCTTCACACACCTGTTTACCCTTCACACACATGTTTACCCTTCTATCTACACACCTATTTACCTGTTTACCCTTCACTCCACACACTTGTTTACCTGTTTACCCTTCACACACCTGTTTACCCTTTACTCTACACACCTGTCCACCTGTTTACCCTTCACACACGTTTACCCTTTACACTAAACACGTTTACCTTTCAATGTTTACACCTTTTTCAGTTTTTACACCTGTTTACTATTCATTTCATCCACCTGTTTACCCTTCACTCTACACTCCTGTTTACCTGTTAAAGCCTCACACTTTACACTTGTTTACCCTTCACTTCACACACCTGTTTACCCGTTACCCATAATTTTCTTAAACCTGTTTACTTTTCATTCCATTCATGATGTTAACCTGTTTACAATTCACTCTACACACCTGCTTAACTGTTTACTCTTCACTCCAATCACTTTTTTACTTGTTTACTCCACGTACTTGTTTACCTGTTTAGTATTGACTCCACACATGTTTCCCTGTATACTCTTTACCTGTTGAAGGTAAAGTTGATAGAGGATGAAGATGATGATGAAGGGTACTGATAAGTGAATAGTAAAAAAATATATAATGATGTAATGATTTATTGAATGTTTGCTTCGTGTGCTGAAGAACAGAAGATCTGCAGCAGCGTGAGAAACATTCCAACCTCTCACATCACTGTAATCACACAGCAGGAGAAAAGTGTGTGCTGAAAAAAACAGCATGTGAATCAAAAAAGCTCTCTAATACGTGTGTGTGTGTGTGTGTGTGTGTGTGTGTGTGTGTGTGTGTGTGTGTGTGTGTGTGTGTGTGTGTGTGTGTGTGTGAAGAAGAGAATGTAGAAGGTGGAGACAAACACACTGCAATGCACTTTAATGAAACAGATGCTTACAGCAGCTACAAATAAACTCATGCAGTTCTCGAAGCAGGTGTGTGTATTGTGTGTGTAGTGTGTATGTATGTGTGTGTGTGTGTGTGTGTGTGTGTGTGAGTGCATGCTTTTTGCTGGCCATGAATGAATAGCTGTCATGGTGTCTCCTTCAGGAGGTTACAAGAGTGGCAGGAGAGCACAATACGGCCTCTGCTGTGTGTGTGTGTGTGTGTGTGTGTGTGTGTGTGTGTGTGTGTGTGTGTGTGTGTGTGTGTGTGTGTGTCACAGGCATCACAGACACCAACAGACTCTTGGGACACTATAGAGTGGGCGGGGGGTGTTATCCCTGTTCAGACACGACCCCTCAGGCACACTATAAAATCAATCACCCTGAACATCTCACTATACACACACACACACACACACACACACACACACACACACACACACACACACACACACATACACACACAGCCTATAGGATGTATCCCAGGAGATCTCAGGTCCTTGAATGGGCCTGCAGCTGGAGAGCTGTTACAGAAGGAGATAAACACACACACAGATAGAAGTGTATTTCCCAGAAGTCCTGCCAAAAAAAGGCTTGCAGCTGGAGAGTTTTAACAAAACACACACACACAAACACACACACACACACACACACACACACACACACACACACACAAACACACACAGCTCATAAACTACATTTATTACAGTGTAGCATGTAAGTAACTCAAAGGCACATTGAATGGTGATGTATTTTATAATATTGGATTGGTGTTTAACCAGTTAGCTGACTAGCAACTATGTGTATATATATATATATATATATATATATATATATATATATATATATATATATATATATATATATATATATATATATAGCTTGGGCCGTTTTCCATTGGGGCAAAATCTCATGCTACCCCGAGCGTTCTTCAAGCGTCATGAGTGACTAGCTACGTGCTAGCTCAAAAGTCTGTCTATTGTCTCAGCCGCCTTTCTGGAAGTGAAACCGGCGAAACCACCTTCGCGAACTTGAGCTTTCAACCCTGAGAGTGTTTAAAACCCAGCTGGTGTCCACCCGTGGCTCGTCAGCTAATGACCTTGCAATCTTGGGGCCAGGCAAGGCGAGTGACACAATCTGGCCGTTAATTAACATATCGCTCGGTCCTGCAGGTCACGTAAAAAGCGCATGTGCAGCCATATGACTTATTCATGATTCTCTCACTCTGCAGCGAGGCATCGTGAAGAAAGACGAGAAGGTAAATAGCAGCAGCGATGTTTCTCCGTGTCCTGTGCTAACCTCACCTTGAATGTGCCGCTGCCAGCTGGCTTTACATCTGCTCCTGCTTAATGCAATCCGGCTCGTTATTACTGAGCAGCAAAAACGCATATTTCCCTGCAGGTTATTGCGTCTAGCCTGTTGACCCATGTCATGTTACCCAATACGTGTTTGCAAATGGTCTACTGCACCGGCTTACCTTCTCCAAATCTGTTTGACTGAGAGCTTGCTTTTACCTTCATACACACATATACACACACACATGTACACACCAATGGCGGACAGTAACAAAGTAAATGTAATTCGTTACAGTACTTAAGTAGCTCTTTTGCATTTCTGTACTTTATCGAAGTGTTTCCATTTGGGGAGATTTTTACTTTAACTTCACTTCATTTCAAAGTCAAATATCTGACTTTTTACTCAACTACATTTTGCGAAATCATTCGTTACTTTTTATTCATGAGTGGATACAAACTCAGGGTCGAATGCACGCTCTGAACTTGTTTTGATTGCCGCTCAGTGGGATCTACTTAGCACGAAGATAAAAGTTCAGCGTCAGTTCAACAACAAGCAGAACATTACCAGAGGAATAAATGGTGAAGAACTCGCCACAACACCCATAGCCTTATTTCCGTGATTGAGAATTAGTTTTTGGGTAATTTTTATAGATATCAATTAGTGTTTGACTCAATAATATCCCTCTATTAATAGATCGGGGTCCGGAGAGTAACATTAGAATTTTGGTAAATGTTTCACTGATTTCCAAAAGGATCGAATCTCAGCCTCCTCGATAGGGAGGATCCACTGACTTTACTGTTTTTCACAATTAGAGAGAACTAAATCTCAATCTTGACCACATCTTGAGCATCCACTGACACACACTGGAACAATTGTTTACTTTATGAAAGTGTACTGAAACTTCATCAACCACAAGGATTCTCTGACTCACCTTTAAATGGACATGGCCTCAACTGGAACAAGTCATTGAGTAAATCACTACTACACTTCAGGAATTCAACGAAGCAAACAATAATGTTTATAATTATTTTCGATGAATCTCCCATTAAGAATCAATCGAAAATGGAAGATTCATCGAAATGAATTACTGACCCATTCAATGAGAATTAATTTCATCACAATGGACAGATTGGTTTCAGAACGCAGCTTAAAACACTAAAATAAGCACGTAATAGCAACGTCTGTCAACAGCAACAAACGTATTTCTTTTGTTTCTCATGACATCATCAGGAAGTAATTTTTTCACAATAGAAACCTCCAACAGCATAGTTATTGAGTGGCAATTACATCAACTAGTAAACAAGGCTGCTAGCATGCTAACCCCAGGTTGTACAATTGTCATGTAATTACAAGTATTATCCAGGTTTCCTGTTTCCTACACGTAATTGTTTGCGTTATTGTAGTGTAAATCATGTTAATGTGGTGTAAATAATCTGGTAGCCATAATGTGTTTCTGCTCTAATGTAACAGACACATTTACTGTAAAATTATGTTTGCACACAGTTGCTGTTTTGCACAAATCTTTTCCACTGGATGCTGCTGCAGTGTCTTTGTGTCTTCTGATCGCACTGTCCTATATTGTTCTTTTTGCCCTAAATGTCTCACACGTGTACTTTGTCATATACCAGACTACATCTACACTGATCCAGATACATTTGAAAACGACATTTTCGTCTAAAAAAGCTCCACGTCTAAACTTTACTGTTTTAAAAGTTTCCCAAAAGCTGCTCATCCGCACTAAAACGTCTAAAAAGCGCAGGACGCATCGACCTGGTCCATTTCCGCCCGGCGTTATTTACTCTTTGAAACGTCACGACAATTACTATAAATGCGTCATCGTTTTCGGAAGCCTCTTTTTTTTTCAGCGTTTTGAATTTGTACCCACTTTTCGAACATTTTCGTTGACTGAAAACGCATCTCAGTGTGGACAGAAGGCCACAACAGAGCGAAAAAATATTCGTGTGGACATGGCCCCAGTTACTTTCATGTTTTGTGTTTTTATGTTGTCTTGTGAAGCACCTTCATCCTGGGGGAACAACCTTTTGTATCACAGTGTATACTGTGTATTATTTATTTTTTTGCCACTTCTTATCCATCCATAACGTGTTTATCACTGCACTACTGTATATTCCACCCATATTTACTCTGTATCATACAACATTTATACCCGTACATAACATGCTCAAATGACATGATATAGTTATCTCCTGACATATATGCACAATCTTATACATATATTATTACATTCACCCTCACCCCTGTACATATGTACCTCATAAACTTATTTATCACAGTGCTATTTACTGTAAATAGGCCACTTATGCACTTATGGTTAGATGCTAACTGCATTTCATTGGCTCTGTACATGTACCTTGCACAATGACAATAAGGTTGAATCAAACCTAATCAAAACATTCTGCTATATATGCTTAGAAAGACAATAAAAGCCTACTTGACTTGACTTGACAGGAACCTATAATTCCTCCTTTTCTATTTCCACCAGGCTCTAAACAATGTAAACAGTGTTTATATGTAAAACGTTGCAGGGTATTCGCTTTCAAATCGCCATGTGCCGTTAATGAATGCTGTAAATAATGCGTGAAAAGGAGGCGCTGTGTATGTGAATGTGGACCGACTTGAACCCCCTGTAAGGCAGCTGGAAGCCTGCGACTTAAAAGCGCAGCGAGCTGAAATCACGCAAGCTGTGTAATAAGATTTGGAGAGCCCCGATCCGTCCGGAGGCTTCTGAGTGGTGGCTTCAAACAGAAATATTACTCCTTACACTCTGTGAAGAGGTTCTATCCTGATACTGAGAGCTGTGAGAAACCCACAGCCTCTCAAACCACCTTCAGAGGAAGCAGCAATATTTAATGCAATATCTTCTAGATTTATATGGTTTCTCCTCGCTTATTAAGATACTGTTAATCAAACTGCAGCCATAAACTTGTTGGGGTGAGTTGTAATTAGAAAGGTGTTTTTGTGTGTGTGTATCACTGTAATTGGATTCCTAGTCTAACAGAGATGCCGACTGTGCTCTTCCCACATATCTTCTGCACTCGGTTCTGTTCTTCTTACTATATGCCATTTAGAGATGTAAATTCCACCTATTTTTTTAGTGAGTCATTTCAGAGAGAGTCGACTCTTTAGGTTCCCAAAAGACTAACCATCATTAATTTTTTCTTCGTGTCAGATCACCGCCGGGCTTGAACTCCATTTCTCATTAGACATCATAGCTTTCAAACATGGCCACCCTGGACTCCAACGTCTAACACACTTGTTCACGATCTCCCTCGCACTGATTAGTTACACCTGTTTCCAATTACACACTCGCTCACAGGCACAGTTTAAAAGAACTTTGATTCAATCAGCTCACTGCAAAGTATACGCTCAGCTTCTTTCCCTCTATTTATTACCAAACTGTTGTATCCTGTTTGCTACATTTGATCTCTGTTTTTTTTTTTATTTTACTTTCTAGCCTCATTATACTGTTTGTTGATCACCTGTCTATTTTGCGTGTCTACTGCTAATGAGCATGCTTGACGATTCTGTACTTTTGTCGACGTCTTTATTAAGTCTGTCAACACTTGCGTTTTGCATATGTCCAGCATTCATTACAAGACACTTTGCCCGACTATTGCTGAAATGGTTGTATAAAATCAATCGTAATTGTGGATATGCTGACATTTTCTGTGAAATCGTTTTTTTAAGGCTTTCATTGCCTCAATTCCAACTTTCATTTTAATCAGTCTCCAGCTTTAGCATTTTTTTAATGACATGGTACAGGGCTTTGCAGTGTCTCTATAACATGGCAAACTGTGTTTCATTTATTTATTTATTTTAGATTTACAGTAAATGTACCGAAAAATGGATAAAAAGTATGAAGTCATCACCCCAGAGTACTTAATGAACATAAAGCATAAATGCAAAGTCAAATATGAAAGGTTTAATTTAAATAAACCAACTTATATACAAAGAAGCCAGAAATCACTTACTCTTATCAAATCGTTCATCTTGCAGGGGATTGTGAGCTGTGACAGTATTACGGGTCGTCTCTATCTCTGGGCACAAAAGACAGGAAATTAAAAGATTCAGCAGGTTTAACAATAACGTTGTCTTCAATGGGCAGGTGCTGAATAAAAAAAGATAAATGGACCGGAGTCAGGCTAATAACGGACCCAAACACGGCTAACGTCGACCATTATCCTCCGTTTGATTACCAGAAAACTGGAAATGCCTAATTACCACACAGCGGCTAATATCCTGCACTTCATTAATCCGCAGGTCAGTGTTTTCCGATGTAACCTTTCGAACGAGTCGTCACGTGTTTCCTCCTTCTCGCTTTCTGAAACAGCTCGGCCTTGTGTCGGAGAAGGTTCAGTGTGCATTCATCTGATTCATTTCCTGCTTCGGTCGGTGCTAAAGGTTCAGCAGCTATAAAAAAGGAGGGCTGGAGTCCTGAGTCCTGATATTCTACATTTAAAAATGAAAAAAAAAATTGTGTCCGGAAATTGTATAGCATCTGAAATAAAGCAGAAATTACAGATAAAAAACACAAAAACGGCAAAGTTTAGTTTCCATTTCTGTTATAATAACCTCCAGTCTTCTGGGAAGATGTTCCACTAAATTCTGGATTGTGCTTGTGGAGATTTTTGCTTGTTTGAGCGCACCTATAAGGGTGTTAATAAAGTCGGGTACTGATGTAGGTAAGGTGAGGAGGCCTGGGTTGCAGTCAGCATTCACATTCATAAGGTCAGAGCTCTATAGCATGGCATTCAAGATCTACCACTCCAATCCATGTAAAGCATATCTTCATGGAGCTGGCTTTGTGGACAGAGACAAAGTATAACAGGTTTCTGTCTCCTAGTTCTAGTTAAAGAAATATTTAATGCTACTGCATCCAAAAGCATTCTTCCAAATTTGTGGTAACAGTTTGGTGAAGAACCACTAATAAAGAACCTTTAATGAGGGAGTCAGTGGCAACAATAGCAAAGAAAAACTCTTTGACATGACATGAACTTTGATTAAAACCAGACTCAAGAGGAAACTCAACCTTATCTGGGTGTCCTCAGATGTCCATTCATTACAGTTCCACCATTGATGAGGTTATCCACTGTTCACTGGACACTTGAATGAAAAAAAACTATTAATGGCAGTTGTAGCTCTAAACCATCGTAGCAAACCTTTTTTTATATTAATTACAGTCCAAATCCATCTTCATGGTTCTCGTGTTTAACCCTCCAATGAAATCTCATGGATATTTAGGTTGTTTATTTGGAGCCATCCTCAACTGCACAAAGTGGTCTACAGTAGTGAAGGTTCATTCATGAAGATACGTTCATATTAAATGAGTCTTTATAATGACGAGTCGTCTCGAAGAGTGATCATTTTCAACTAGACTCGTATTGCAAAATCTCAGTAGGTTATGTACAGGAAACAGAATTGAGTTCTTTACCTACACTGAATATATAAAAACAGTAAATCCCATTGTAAATTGGGGATTACCACTATATATATATATAGGTTTAAAAATACCAAAGTAATTTTGGGGGATTCATTGCCTTTTTAGCTAATGTATCACAACACATCATACACATGGTATGTCACATTTACAACCTAGCTAGTCATTTCTAGCTAGCTAACAGTTTAGATGGTGTAACAGTAGCTAGAAGCTAGAATGGTGTTGAAATCTGCTAATGACATTCCTTAATCTAACAGTCAGCTGCATAGTTTAAGAAAGTTCTGCTAGTGTTTATGCAAATAGGAGCTGTAGACTAACAGGAAGTGGAGGAAGAATATTTCCATGCAAATATTTGCTAAAATGGCTACCAAGGTTTTGAAGTATCTCACACCTTTTCACTGTTTGGTTTTTCTTGTTTCTGATTAATGAAAGCATGGTTTCTCAGAGTTATCAGTTCTGCACTGTCAAACACTGGGCATGTCAATTAGCAAAACACTCTTAGAGACCTGATTTTGCTGCTGCGCTAACACAAAGCAGTTGGCGCTCTGTTTTTGTTTTTTTCTGTTCAAAACATGTCGAATTGTGCCAGTTCACCTTTTAAATACATATTTTTTAAGTGTCTGTCAAACAGGTAGACTAATGGAAACTCATGGAGTGAATCAGAAATGTACAACCAAGAATTATTTTCAATTTAGAAATTGAGGTCAGTGGGGAGAAAAACAAGCAGCCTAAAAATGATACACTGTTCAAAGCAACAGCACATTTCGACTGAACAAAAATTATTATGGATTATAGAAAGAGCTTTGTCTCCTTTACACCACAGCAATTTGCCCAACAGCTACTGTACTTGCTATTTATTTATACAGGGAGTCCCAGGAGATGTATGTAATCCAGCACCTCATCGATTGTGCTTTTGTTGGTAGATATTCATGGACGATTGTGGATGAATCTCTCACATTAACTAAGAACCAGCCATCAAGGTTCTTCCCCAAACTGTTGCCACAAACTTCGAGGCACACAATTGTATAGGATGTGGTCGCATTACATTTTCCATTCACCTGAACTAGGAGACCCAAACCTGTCATTGTGCACAAAACCAGCTCCTTGAAAATATCGTTTCCATGGGTTACAGTGGAAGCTCTCGAGTGGCCTCCTATAGAGCACTGACCTCAAACCTATTGAACATCTTTGGGATAAATGTAAACGCTGACTGCACCCCAGGCCTTCTAAACTCACCTACACCAGTACCTGACTTTACTAACACCCTTGTGGCTGAGTGAATCTCCACAAATCTCCACAAACCCACTCCAAAATCAATCAAGAAAACATCTTCCAGGAAAAGTGGAGATTATTATAATTGGAAATGAGGCCTCAATGTGGAATGGGATGTTCAAAAACCCATATACACTTTGTCCATATATCAAAAAACATATAGAAAAGCATTTCCTTTACATATGGAGGCTTTTGGGACACTCTATATTTATAGATCATATTGTGCAACTCTCACAAACCTCAGCAAGAAGAAATTTTAATGCTCAGAAACATCTAAACTGATGGAATTGGACTAATCGGCTCCACAAAACCTCTACAACATTTTATTTGTGTTTAATTATGAATTTAATGGCAACAGACTTGCTTGTGCCGGACAATGCAATATTAATACTAAAAATCAATTTCGAAAATCATTTCTTGAAAACAAGCCAGTAAGGTTTAATGAGCAGCTGTAATCATTTTATGGACTTGTCTGTAGAAGTGTTTATTTCATGTGCTGAGGTTGTGCTGATTTGGAATAATACAATAAGGAAAATATAAAAATAATCGATGATGTTGATGAGCAGCACATCCTCAAATTTTCTACTCAATAATTATAATGTTTTTTATTCATTGACATCACAGTAAAATAAAAACTTTTATAGTTACATTTAAAGAACATTGTGGAACGTTAGAGCAGCGCTAAACAGTCATTCACCAGTCTCTGTCTTTTGTAAACACCAGTCCTGACTTTCACATGGAGGTTGTTGCATCGGTCTGACTGTGGAGACCTGAAGGTTAAATAAACCTAAAATGTTCAAGTAAACCAGAGGTTGCTATATATAGCTAATGTTTGCTATATAAGATCCTGCATTACTACAGAAAAGCTAATATATTATTATGAGTTCACTAATGTACTGTCTGACTTTCTGACCAATCAAAATCAAGCATTCATCCACTTCTTCTTCTTCTTCTTTCGGCTTCTCCCATTAGGGGGCGCCACAGCGTCTCCACACGTCCCTGTCCTCTACATCAGCCTCTTTCAACCCAACTACCTACAGGTCTTCCCTCACCAAATCCATAAACCTCCTCTTTGGTCTTTCTTTTTTCCTCCTTCCTGGTGGCTCCATCCTCAGCATTCTTCTACTGATATACCCCATGTCCCTCCTCTACACATGTCCAAACCATCTTAATCTCAGCTCCCTCACCTTGTCTCCAAAACGTCCTACATGCGCTGTCCCTCTAATAAACTCATTTCTAATGCTGTCCATCGTCGTCACTCCCAACGAAAACCTCAACATCTTCAGCTCTGCTACCTCCAGCTCCACCTCCTGTATTTTACTCAATGCCACTGTCTCTAAACCATACAACATCTCAGGTCTCACCACAGTCCTATAAACTTTCCCTTTCACTCTCACAGATACTCTTCTATCACAAGCGTTAAGCCACTCTGTTATTAAAAAAAATGCAATGTATTTATTTATTTATTTGTTTATACATTTGTTTAAATTAAGCAACAAATTAAATACATTTATATCTAATTGATACTTAATTTGATTGTTGAACGTATGTAATATTTAATGTTTTATGTAATATCTATCTATCTATCTATCTATCTATCTATCTATCTATCTATCTATCTATCTATCTATCTATCTATTTGTCACACATTTATTGTGTATTCATAATGAAAGAACAAATTCAATTGGTTGTTATTTATTCATACTACTCTCACATTCATTTAGATTTTTTTAAAGAATATAAAATCAACAAGAACAAACAAGTATATGAACCTACAGTATGCACAGAATATTTTCATGGGGTTTCCTGTCAGGGTCCTCCAGCTGACTTCAGGGTTAAACCCCAGCAAATCTACTCTGTCTTGCTAATTTGCTAATTTTTGCCTGTTTTTGTGAGACGTCTTTTCCTGCAAATTCTTCATTGATAAATTCTTCCATTGCTGTATGTAAATAGTCTGTCGGCAATCCAATCTACCCTGGAAATCAGAGTGCATTGTGGGTATACACCAACCAGACGTAACAGTATGACATTATAACATTATGAGAGGTGAAGTGAAGAACACTGATTATCTCTTCATCATGGCACCTGTTAGTGGGGTGGGATTTATTAGGCAGCAAGTAAACATTTTGTCTTCAACATTGATGTGTTAGAAGCAGGAAAAATGGACAGGCGTAAGGATTTTAGCGAGTTGAGAATCACAATGGCCAAAATGTGATGTCTAGACGACTGGGTCAGAGCATCTCCAAAACTGCAGCTTTTATGGGCTGTTCCCCGTCTGCAGTGGGGGGTATCAAAAGTGGTCCAAAAAAGGAACAGTGGTGAACCGGTGACAGGGTCCTGGGAGCGTAGGCTGGTCCGTGTGGTCCGATCCAACAGACGAGCTCCTGTTAATGCTCCTGTTAATGCTCGACGGATCAGAACTGTTTTGGCAGCAAAAGGGGACCAACACAATATTAGGAAGATGGTTATAATGTTATGCCTGATTGGTGTAAACGGGTGAACAAATGGGAATAAAGAATTCAGCGCCACTAGCAAAAACATTTAGCTATAAAATTTGGGGCGGAGCTTCTTGTGAGTTATTAAAAAAAGGGACCGGCTCAGTGGTTGAAACAAATTATGCAGATTTTATTCGGGTCTAATGGAGGGTACGGCCTTACTTTTTTGGAATTCAGCTGCATGAATGAATTTCCAGTGAAATCCCCCTTCATGGCTTCTAAATACTAACCTGGCTGCATCTCTACACTTAATGCTGAACGTGAGCTCTAGGCGTGTTCGAAGGTAATCTCCATGCCTGTCGAGATAAAGTAAAAGGTTGCTCGTTCGTGTGAAGAGCGAGCCACGCGGACGACATGTTACCTGAGCCATGAAAATTCATTAGGCGTTTTTTCTGGCACAGCAATCAGATCTGCTGCTTAAAACCCAATCAATGACACCGAGTCCAGTTAAGGACCCCGGCAGCCAATTAACCTGCAGCGGCTATTCATACGGAGCGCACAGCATTCAGGGAAATATGAGGGTGAAGTGCACAATGTAGGGCTGTAGGGCAACATTGCCCCCTATAGGCTAAGGTGTAGAATCTATCTATCTATTTGTCTGTCTTTATTTTCCGTTTTATGTATCTACCAATCAGTTTATCCTTATGTCTGCCCTTTCTTTAGTAAGAATTATTAACACTAAATTGTAACTTTCTTTCTTTCTTTGTTTCTTTTTCTTTGCACCTACTTATCAGTTTATACTTCTTTCTTTCATTGTTAAAGAAATCATGAACGAAAGAAAGAATGCATCACTGTCTATCTATCTATCTATCTATCTATCTATCTATCTATCTATCTGTCTGTCTGTCTGTCTGTCTGTCTGTCTGTCTGTCTGTCTGTCTGTCTATCTATCTATCTATCTATCTATCTATCTATCTATGTCTGTCCGTCTGTCTGTAAGATGGAAAAAAGTATGTATTAGTTCACTAGAATTCTTGGTAATAAAGAACTAAAAGAAATACGAAAGAGAATATATACTACGGGGCCACATCACTGTCTAGACTCACTGACCCAGTTCTGTTTGACTGACAGCTTGTATGCCAAAGGTGAATGCTACTAGGTGTGTGTGTGTGTGTTTGTGTGTGTGTGTGTGTGTGTGTGTGTGTGTGTGTGTGTGTGTGTGTGTGTGTGTGTGTGTGTGTGTGTGTGTGTGTGTGTGTAAAATCCCTGTGTAGTTGAACAAATTTTTTCCACAGCTGGAGACAGAGAGCTTGTAGATCAGGCTTCTTCCGGGATGGTCGGATCACACACACACACACGCACACACACAGACACACACGCACGCACACACACACACACACCATGCGTAGGCGATGTGTAGGCAAACGAAATCTTAGCTATTTTGTCGATGTGTGTCTTGTTGTGTGAAGTTTCCACTGTGCCAGGTCAGTGTGTGTGGTGTGTGTGTGTGTGTGTGTGTGTGTGTGTGTGTGTGTGTGTGTGTGTGTGTGTATGTGTGTGTATGTGTGTGTGTGAGGCTACCAGCTAAGAGCTATTTTGTTTGTTAGAGTGTGTTCACCCCAAACCTTGTAAGGTATTGGTTCATGGTTAAAGTGAAACAGGGTCATCCAACAATCACAGTGTCTAATGCCATGCTGTACTTTTTATCCCTTTAAAGTTACATGTGATGATGCACAATGTCCCGGAGCGTCAACAGCATCGAATCGTCGATCACATGATCGAATAGCATTAATAGCAGTGTAGCACTACAGAAATATGTAAACTCACAAAGATGCATGTGCTTGCTGTTAATTAGAACATTATAACAAATACGGACAGATTGTTTTCCCCGGGGCAAAAGATTTTCATACTGAAAATGAATTTAGCAGTTGATTTCTGAAATCAAGCCAGATAAGATTCAGCAGTATTACTCATTTCATGGACCTGCCTGTAGGAGAGCGGTCCGTGTACTGTATCTTCCTTCGTATGTTTTTTGCTTTAAAAATGATTAAATGATCTTTAAACCGTAAAATATTTCAAATTCGACTCGTTTCTTGCCATTTTATTGTGTATATTTTTTTGTTATTTGAGTTTGTGGGACTCTTGAACAACCTGGATGAGGTATTAAATAGACTTGCTCTCTTAATTTATTTACGTTAACACTGGGGTGCAACCGGATCGCAGAAGATCCGTGATGCTTGTGGATCACGACTCACAGTTTCATTGATCATTTTTTTAACTTCCGGATTAATCGCAATTCAAATCGCATGGGAGCGTTTCCTTGCTGTAACTTTTTTTGTAATAAATGAAAGCCAAATTGTATTTGTCTCCTCCCCTTTTTATGCTAATCTGAATGAAAATTGTAAAAAATTATCCGATCCGTGACGCAAAAACCGTATTGTGTAAATTCGTTGCTCCACTAGTTTACACACCAGCACCTTGAAAATGCTCCCGGAACTCCCAAGAAGTCACTTCTTGAATATGACCTGGAAGTCTTCTTTTCCGTAATTCGCACTGGATTTCTGCAATGGTGTCAAAACGGCGATCTTTGATCATCATCTTCGGGAAGAGGTCGAAGGCTGCATGAGACAAATCTGACGAGGAGGGTGGGTGCAGAACTCAGATCATGTGGATTGTTTTCCGATGATCATCATGCACAAGTTACCTAATGGTTTTGACATTTTCGGGGGGGTTGCGCTCGTCAAAGGTCTTTCAGTTTTTCCACTCTTGAAGTGCACGTGCCACTGGAAACACCTCGAGCGATTTATTGCAGCATCGCAGTATGTCAGATGTCTCTGAGGCAGATTTGCCCAGTTTCACACAGAATTTCGAAATGTACACTTTGTTCTAACTTTGTCCATGATGAAATCGCAGACGTAGTATTGCACAAGTTCAGAGAATCACCGTTAGTCTACAAACTTTTTTTATATCACCTCGTAACTGATCAACTGTCAGCGCAGAATCCATCATTGGCTTCATTCAACATTCTGGCTTCGTTTTAAGAGCTTCAAATGGATCAATACATGCTTTCCAATGAAGCAACAAGAGACTGACAAGAAACGGTCCCGAACATCTTTGGTCCTCATCCTACAAAATAATGCTGCATACAAAAAAAATCTCCATACACTCGTTGCAGAACAACGCCGTGAGATTGTGACGACTAAACTCTGTGTAATTAAACGCATAGAGGAAATATACAAACAACTAATTTTCTCTTTTGTGTGGCTCAGAAACAATAAAAAAACTTTTATCTGAAACAAAGGAAGGAAAAGACACATGGGGTCATGATGTTATAGAAAAATAAAGCGATGGCACGTTCCTGAGATGCGACCCGACTCTGCTAGATGTCCCTCTTAACACTGTGAAGTTGATTATTTTCCTAGAACAACACACCAGTCTGTGTTACCATGGCGATTTGCCAATTATTACAGTGGGATACTGTTTATCCATTCGTAGTCACATTTAATTACAGTGAAATGGGCATGCTATTTACAAGCCGTCTCTCTGTTATATACAGAAAAGAATGAACTAAATCAAATAAAGAAAGCAATTAAATAAAAGGAGAAAATGAAAGAAAGAAAAATTTTATGTAAAAAAGAATTCTCGTAACATATTAAAGGGAAGGGGAAAAAAGAAAGAAAGCACAAGCACCATCAATTAAATGCTTTGGTTGAGGCCATTGCAAATATCAATCATAATTTCCCAGCAGACTCCCTTCACCCTTACTCTTACACACACACACACACACACACACACACACACACAAACACACACACACACACACACACACACCCTGGAGGGCACCACAGTGTTTGCTCAAACACTTCACCTTTAATAGAAAAGCAAGTGGACCTGAATCGCCATGGATACGGAGAAAAAGGTGAAAGTGTGAAGAATAACAACAGCTGGAAAGACAGACGGCTCACAGACATGACCACATGCATCTACTTATCCAGGTCAATTTACATGTATAACATTCAACTGAGCAGCTATGGGGTTAAGGGCCTTGCTCAGGGGCCAAACATTGGCAACTTGGTGTGGCTGGGATTTGAACTCACGACCTTCAGATCCAAAGTCCAATGCCTTAACCACCAAGCTTCCCCCTTCCATGACCCACACAGAGGAGAGGATGAGTGCGGTGCAGTATGAGTACCTTGCTGTGGTGTGAGAATGTCGTGTTGCTGCCCTCTATTGGACAGATGGGGAACTGCAACGTCCCATCACAACTGCCATCATGTACTAGATTAAATACAGTAATTCCCTGCTAAAATATGACTCCAGGATCAGTGAAACTCCCTCTGTACATTTCCATTTGAGTAAAAGTCAAAAAAGGTCTGAATTTTTTATAGATTTTACAACATCCATTCAAAAAGAAGATGTGACACTGTAAAAATGTAAAAATCAAACAGAATGCAATGATTTGCAAATCTTGTAAATCACAATAAAACAAAAAAACAACATAGATGTTAACATAGCTGCAGCAGGCCTTCAAAAATCTGGGACAAGACCATGTTTACCACTGTGTAATCACCTCTTCTGTCCATATACATCTGGGAACTGAGGAGACCAGTTGCTGAAGTTTTGGGAGAGGAAAGTTGTCCCATATGTGTCTGATACAGGATTCCAACTGTTCAACAGTTCCAGTGTCCTTTGTTGTATTTTTCATATCATGACGCTCCAAATATTTAAAAATGATGAAAGGTCTAGACTGCAGGCAGATCAGTTCAGCACTCAGATTCTCCTACTACAAAGTTGGTCCCTCTCTTCTTTAGTCCAGACGATGTGATGTTCATGGTCTCCAAAAAGGAATTAAAATCTCGACTTCGACCACAGAACAGTTTTCCACTTTGCCCCAGTACATTTTGAATGAGATTTGGCCCAGAGTGGATGGGGGCATTTCGGGATCATGTTCACGCATACCATCTTTTTTTGCATGATAAAGATTTTCCCCGCATTTGTGAATGAAATGTCAAACTGTGTTCAGAACAATGATTTCTGGAGGTGTTAATGAGCCCATGCAGGGTGATTTCCATCACAGAATCATGACTGTTTTAAATGCAGTGCACAGAGATTTTTCCAGATTCTTTGAAACTTTCGATGATATTAAACACTGTAAATTATGAGAACTGTCCTACAATTTAATGTTGAGGAACATTATTCTGGAATTGTTCCTCTGCCCATCTTAATTTCCGAAAGATCATTTTACTGACCTGTTGTCAATTATCCTCATTAGTTGCAAAATGTTTCCCCAAATGTTTTAATAACACTTATTTTTGTCCAGACTTTTATTGCCCGCTCCCAATTTAGCCCTCAAATTCAAAAATTACCTTATTTTATCCTTAAAATGGGACGTTTCCTCGGTTTAAACATTTCTATAGTTACAGACACTCCAAACATACAGGACCTTGGGCTTGTGTTCTTGCTACAGCTTCTCATTGTATTCATGTTTTTACTACTGAGGAACGGCATGTTCTTCTGAAATGTAGTGGAGGAAAAAAAGATATTACACACTCAGATTGTAGTGTAGTGAAAATTTTTTTCCTGACATGAAAATGAAAATGCTCTAAAGAAATTCAGATACATGAAAAATGGACTTATGTAGAGCAATGGAGTAAAAAGCTTTCCTTCTACTACTGCTTATTGGTGTGTATTTCCGTCAGTTGTTGTGCTACGGAAATCAGGATGCGGTTTACTGACAATTTGTTCAATAGAGCAAGAAAAACAGAGAGAGAGAGAGAGAGAGAGAGAGAGAGAGATGCACCAACATCATCTCATAAATAACTGTGTACATGATCTTCTGTAGCAGTAATACAGCAAATACCACAAGAAATGAAAACGCAAAAATTTTAAATGGTTCATGCAAAATCTTAATAATTGTTTTAAACTGTTTCGGCCGTCCCTTCTTCACTAAATCCAGCTTTTCTTGAAAAGTCCATCTTGTAAATGTCCTTGTAAATGTATCTACGGCCAAATAAATTTCTTCTATCAAATCCACATGAATATTTTTGAGCTTGTGAAGTTTGCTACAGCTGCGGGGTTGTGCTACAGCTGCGGGGTTGTGCTACAGCTGCGGGGTTGTGCTACAGCTGCGGGGTTGTGCTACAGCTGCGGGTTGTGCTACAGCTGCGGGTTGTGCTACAGCTGCGGGGTTGTGCTACAGCTGCGGGGTTGTGCTACAGCTGCGGGTTGTGCTACAGCTGCGGGGTTGTGCTACAGCTGCGGGTTGTGCTACAGCTGCGGGGTTGTGCTACAGCTGCGGGTTGTGCTACAGCTGCGGGGTTGTGCTACAGCTGCGGGGTTGTGCTACAGCTGCGGGATTGTGCTACAGCTGCGGGATTGTGCTTGTGCTACAGCTGCGGGATTGTGCTACAGCTGCGGGGTTGTGCTACAGCTGCGGGTTGTGCTACAGCTGCGGGGTTGTGCTACAGCTGCGGGTTGTGCTACAGCTGCGGGGTTGTGCTACAGCTGTGGGGTTGTGCTACAGCTGCGGGGTTGTGCTACAGCTGCGGGGTTGTGCTACAGCTGCGGGTTGTGCTACAGTGTGCTCGCTGGCCATCCAGTCAAAGATGTGAAAATGCTGACATCATTAGGCACCTTCTAGGTGGCCCCGGAATGAGCAAGTCAAAATCTGATTGGTTAACTAGCTTTCTATTCATTCATTTTCCTCCCATTAGTTTGTTACAAGGCTAAAAGACCTGAAAGAACATCCATCACAGTTGGCTGAGTTTGACTTGTTCTCTCTACCCTTCTTTTCATCCCTTTTACTGTACATGCTTTTACACTGTACGAGCATCTGGACCCGATTTGGATCGATTTGTTCAGTCCGTGCTGACATTCAGAAACTCTAGAAGCTGTTTCTGTATAACTCGGATTTCTGCCATCGTTTGTGCTTCACAGCCGGAGTCGTCGATTCGGATTATTTGCCAGTCAAACGTAAACGGCAGCTTAAACAGCTGAGAAAATAGACGTGGGATCTGCGTGGCACGCTGTACATCACTGCAGCTGATGCTACACTTCAACACTAAACACTTCAACATGCATTAATGGAGTTTTTACACAGTGCTTCTGTGGTCTGAGTTCTCCGAGCCGGGTGATTTATTCTCTAATACAGTGTTTCTGACTGGAGTTTCTGTTTATATTAACACATTTAGAGGAGTGTTTTATTACACGATTGTGTTTGTGTAAATAGAAAGTATATAAGAAAGAAAAAAAGAAGGAAAAAAAAAGAAAGATTATTTGTAGTTTATCTTTTTCTGGTATACTTGTATATGGATGAAGAAATAATTTTAAAAAGGTCATATAAAGATATTGTTTGTTACCAATAACGGATGAATGGATGAATGGATGGATGGATGGATGGATGGATGGATGGATGGATGGAAGGATTATTTATAGTTATTTTTTTTGCTAAAGTATATAAGAAATAAAGAAATAAACAATAAAAGAAAGAAAGAAAGAAAGAAAGAAAGAAAGAAAGAAAGAAAGAAAGAAAGAAAGAAAGACTATTTAAAGACATTCTGTTGGTTAACAATACCAGATGGATGAATGAATGGAAGGATGGATGAATAAAAGAATGAATGGATAGATGGGTGCATGAATTAAGATGAATAGATGAATGGATGTATGAATTTAGATGAATGGATGGATGGATGGATGGATGGATGGATGGATGGATGGATGGTCAGATGGATGGATGGATGGATGGATGGATGGATGGATTGATGGAGATGGATGGATGGGTAAATCGAAGAATGAATCAATAGATGAATCAATGGATAGATATTGAGATGTATCAATTATTCTTTGTGCTAATGTATATAAGAAAAAGAAAGAAAGAAAGAAAGAAAGAAAGAAAGAAAGAAAGAAAGAAAGAAAGAAAGAAAGAAAGAAAGAAAGTTTGTAGAGGATTATTATTTCTACAGGAACAGCTCATTCACAGCTGCATCTCAGCTACAGACATAATCCAACACTGAAAACAAACACATCAAAAAACGTTTAGATAAAAGTCCATAGATCCTCCCATAGATAAAAGTTCAGGTAACATATTTGGAAAGAGTCTCCATTATCAGAGCTGTGTAAATCTTCCAGCCTCTTCCAGTTACTCTCTAACATGAAAGGCTGCGTTTTTTTTGTTTTCTCCAAGTATGGAAGAATGAGCAAGTGTTTACAGCTGCTATAACATAAGTGAGAATAAGAAATAAATAGTTTTTTGCAATATATTCAACATCACTAAATGTAAAGATAAATGGTTAAAAATCATGTGTCATTGATCAATCAGTGTATGTAGGAGAAATAAAATGTATAGGAGGAATAAAACACTTTATGCCTGCTGTTGTAGGACAATTAAAAAAAAGGCATAAGAGGTTCAAATAACTCGTAAAACTGATGTATTTCTTACGCACTGAGACACGTCGAAGCACTAAAACTGTGTTCTGATCTTTCCGGAGTGGGAAGCTCCGGCATCATCGCACTGGCAGGTCATTAGTGTAGACGTCTCGCAATGGCGTCTCAGAAACTGGGTTTTCTGTGCTCATGTTTCTGTCACAGAATTGCTTAATAAATCATCACGGGGGAAAGGGCCAGTGTGATGCTGAAAACCGCAGAACAAACCCCTGAGTGAACGTGACACAAACCACAAGTCAGCTTTTAGAGTTCGGCATGTGTGCTAGCGGCTCGGGGAGCTGTGTGTTAGCTGTGCAGTGGAGTTTGTCGAATCGCATCGACCCCCTGCAGGATGTCACTCGGCTCACAGATACCCAAATTTGCTGAGTCAAAGGCATCCATGAGACGGCAAGCACAGCTCTCCGTAGCAATCCTGGATCCTGCTCTTGAATTATACGATATAATATGTTCTCTATTAGCTGTTCTGCTAGCTGTGGATTTTTGTGACACAAAGCGTTTGTGTTTCCAAAATGGTGGTGCATGTTTTCTACTCAGCAGGGTATGAAACACCCATTGAACATACACAATTGCCTACAAAATGCTTGCTAGCAAACATCACATGCTACTAAATATACTGCTGAATAAATAATAATAATAATAATGGTAGCTAACATGTCGAATGGTACAGTGTTGCATTTTGTTGGCTAGCTAGCTTTAGCCATCAATGCCTAGCTAGATTATATTGTATAATTGTAAACATGGCAAAGTACATTATGCGTATATAACATGGAGTCGAAGATTTGATTGAGCATTGTGTCAGGTTTTTTTTAGCAAAATTTATCTATGTAGGTTTTTAGTTACAAACAAGCAAAACTCTCCAAACAGGTACATGTAGATGTGAATACGATGTTTTTTTTATTTTTATTTTTTGGAAAATATATGTATTAATTAGCTTGTGTTATAGCGGTGTTAGAAACTAGACTTCGGACATAAGAGAAAGAAAGAAAGAAAGAAAGAAAGAAAGAAAGAAAGAAAGAAAGAAAGAAAGAAAGAAACGGAAAAAGAAGAAAGAAAGAAAGAAAGAAAGAAAGAAAGAAAGAAAGAAAGAAAGAAAGAAAGAAAGAAAGAAAGAAAGTGGAAAAAAAAGAAAGAAAGAAAGAAAGAAAGAAAGAAAGAAAGAAAGAAAGAAAGAAAGAAAGAAAGAAAGAAAGAAAGAAAGAAAGAAATTGGAAAAAGACAGACAGACAGACAGACAGACAGACAGACAGATAGATAGATAGATAGATAGATAGATAGATAGATAGATAGATAGATAGATAGATAGATAGATAGATAGATAGATAGATAGATAGACAGTGATACATTCTTTCTTTCGTTCATGATTTCTTTCACAATGAAAGAAAGAAGGATAAACTGATAGGTAGGTGCATAGAAAAAGAAGAAAAGAAAGAAAGAAAGAAAGAAAGAAAGAAAGAAAGAAAGAAAGAAAGAAAGAAAGAAAGAAAGAAAGAAATTGTAAAATGGAAAAAGAAGAAAGAAAGAAAGAAAGAAAGAAAGAAAGAAAGAAAGAAAGAAAGAAAGAAAGAAAGAAAGAAAGAAAGAAATTGGAAAATAGAAAAAGACGAAGGGAAGGAAAAAAGGATGAGGAAATAGTAGCGTGTTAAGGTGGGAATAAGGAAAGAAGGATTCAAGGAAAAAGAAAAAGGAAAAAAGAAAAGAAACTATTTTTAAGGTTATGTTATTTGTAAATGATGGATGGATGGATTTTTTGGTTAAAGCTAATAACCAAAGCGAATCAAATGTAGTTTAGCTCCGCACTTCATGTTCACATTCAAAGTCCTCCCTTTCCTCTCTCTCTCTCTCTCTCTCTCTCTCTCTCTCTCTCTCTCTCTCTCTCTCTCTCTCTTTCTCTCTTTCATGCCATAGGAGGTCCATTCCAGTGTCTCTTCAAAGCTCGATCCGTGATTAAAATCTACACTGGTGTTTTGATTTGCCCCTCTGGAGCTGATCAGCTTCTCCACCCACCATAACATCGCTCTAAAGGCAGACTCAGATACCTGGTGTCATGCTTCACATGGGAACTAATCCACGAGATCATCTCTTGGCATTTCATACTCAGTTTTTGAATGACGAAGGGGATGTGATCCTAAATAAGCTGTTTTGTAAGAAAAGTGTGCGTGTGCGTGTGTGTGTGTGTGTGTGGTGTGTGCTAATAAAAGGAGCTGAGAGTGGGCAAGCTAAGCATTATTCATCAGGCCAGCGGGATGTCCTGTTTGATCCGGAATAAGTGGGAGGAAAAACATGGTTTTCGAGGGTGTTTCATGGGCTTATCCTCAGAATGCACTTCTCTCTCTCTCACTCACACACACACACACACACACACACACACACACACACACACACACACACACACACACACAGACACAGATATAAATCAAACACTCTGTACAAAAAACATCAGACACGGAAAATGTCAGCGGATCGGTTTTCTCAGAAATCTAGGTCATGATGGCTTCGGAAATCATCTAAATGTGGCAGAAGGCTAATCTTTGCTATGCCATGAGAAGACATTTCAGTGATGGGACATGATATGAATAATGTTCATCCTAAACAGTTAGTTCTTCGGAACTATCAAAATGTTCATAATGTATTTAATAATCAGTCGTCTCGTAAAATGTTAGCTCACATCATCTCTTAGGAAACAAAACTAATAAAGATTATAAACCTTTTTGAACAGAACTAAAATTCAAACCATGAGTTTTTCATTTCAGCAACACATTAGCTAAGCTATTAGCAAAACTCTCCACTTTTTGCACCAACGTGGAAGAATTACATCTTTCAAAGTGGCCTACAAATGCTCCTCTAATATCCAGCTAACTAAAGTAATAATGAATAATTATTAATTGTATTAAAAATCCTCTCAGAAAATTTAGCACCTGTTAGCAAGCTAGCTAAACTACTTCAAGTAATGGACATTAGGAACCGTTCTAAACAAGGCTAAGAAGCTGAAAAGGCTTGTCCGGCTTGTTACCTTTAAATATTAAAGATTATTAACATTTTTAAACAGGCCCAAAAGTCCCTAAATTTTAGCTTATGCTAGTCAGCTAGCTTTGGAAACTAGAGAATCTTTTTAGAAAGCCGATCATGTTAGCTCATGTTATTCAGATAGCATGTTAGCTTAAATAGAAAATATTATGGACTGAGATTTCTATCAAAAAGCCTGTCACGCTAGCTTATGCGATTCAGCTAGCTGACTGATTTGTACATTCCCACAAGAAGCATTTCATTTCAGCAACTTGTTAGCAAAGCTATTAGCGGAACTCTCCATCATTCGCACTGATGTGGAAGATTTACATCTTTCTAAGTGGTTTACAAATGCTGTCCTGAAACTAGTAAACTAGTTGAATAATGAATATTTACTCATAGTATTTAAAATCTCTCTGAAAACTTTGCTCTTGTTAGCCAATATTTAATGATCATGAGTGAGATTTCTATCAGGAAGTCTGTCACGCTAGCTCAGGTGATCCAGCTTGCTAACTAATGTCTTTCTTTCTTTCTTTCTTTCTTTCTTTCTTTCTTTCTTTCTTTCTTTCTTTCTTTCTTTCTTTCTTTCGTTCGTTCTCAGAAAGCTTTCAGAAAGCCTCGCAGAATATTTTGTCTACACTTCCTAGCATTAGCAGGGATCAATAATGACAGAAATGAACATGACGTCTCTGAGGTTAGCACATGTCTAGCACAGACAGTGAGGGGTTTCCTGCTACAGCATAGCCCGTTGAGCTATTTCTGTTTGTAGATTTACTGAAACACGTATGTTATTTATTCACTAATTAGCCAAGCCTGGTAAAGGAAAGCGTGAATGGCTGGAATTCAGACAGGAAACGCTGCGGCCGCACCCAGTTCAGCTCTCCCTCATAGACAGGGCCGAAATGGTCCGGCTTCCTGTTTCACTCCATATGCTAGACTTTTCCTTTTCTGAAGCACTTGTAGGTGCATTTTAAAAGTCTATAATCATTCCTTGGTATTAACTACGCAAACAGGAGCCATGGGAAATGCACAAGCTCTTTACCTCTGAGGTAAAGCAGGAACAGTGGAGCGTGTGTAATGGACGCAAAGCTAATTGAGCACCGAGAGACAAAACGAGCGATATCTGAGTGCTGAGACGAGCATCTCTTCTTTATTAATTGAAGCCTGTGCTTCTTCATACTGTAACATGTGGAAGTTGTTCGGGTTTTAACAACAGTGCTGTAATGAAAGTTGGCTGTTCGGCGTATTTAATTACTCACTCAGCACGTAAAAGTAAAACCTTATGTGCTGCCTCCATTTACAATTATATAAACAAGGAAGTGAAAGAGTGAAGACATATATCCAGCTTTTCTTATCGTTGTACATTCAATGATGATTCTAGATGATGTTTAATGTCCAGTGAAAAGCAATCAAAGCCAGCAAAAACATCTGGATAGATCCTTGAAAAACACAACTACACAGAATATATAATGTAAATAAATCAATTATTATTTTTTATTTAAACAATAACCTTTTTTATATATTTTTTTATATAAATTTATTTTAAAATATATTAATATATAATTAAGCTTATTAATAATAAACAAGTTCAACTACATTTTAAATATTTAGAAACAAATAATAATGAAACTTCTTATTTCGGGTAATATTTTCTTTCGCCGCTAGATGGTAGTAAAACTCACTTTGTTGATTTTCTCTGAAGAAAATGTGCTTCAATGAATGGACTGTAAAATAAACACTGCTGAAGTGAGGCAGAATGTCAAAGTAGTACAGACACAGGGTTAAATACTGTAAATGAATAAATGAATGTCTTCATGGCCTTTTTCATGGTTAAGGCTCTGGGGTTACTGATCGCAAGTTCAGGGTTGTCAAGCCCCGATATCGCCAAGCTGCCACTCTTGGGCCCTTAAGCAAGGCCCTTAACCCTTTGTGCTCCAGGGGTGCTATATCGTGGCTGACCGTACACTCAGAACACAGGTTCTGAACAAGCTGGGATATGCGAAAGAAAGAATTTCACTGTGCTATAATGTATATGTAAAGGCTATTTTATTCTATTTTCTTTTCACCTCTAATACATGAATTGCCATTTGCAATACTTTCTATAGCTTAGAAACACTATACACGGTTCTCGTAAATAAGTTATGCTTCTAAAAGAAGTTGTAATCCATGTTGTCCAGCTTCAGGGACAGTGAGGGAATCTATGAATAGATCCAGAAGTGTATAAGGAGGGAGATCTGTCCGAATGCTCGCTGTGGATGTGAGTCTCTCTACACACGGAACTACAATTCATTTATGGGGTCCCCTAGCACATGATGTCATCGGTGTGCGCTAGCCGTGTCCTGATCCGCTCGAAAATTCCCTCCAGACACAAATAGCTGGATCCCTGACAGAAAATCTGTTTTCAGTTTTGCTGTTTCAGTTGCTTACTGTGTGTTTACGGCTCTAAAAACGGGTTCAGCTGCACCGTTTCAATGTGTTCAGTATATAAACAATGCTGATTGATTAAAAAAACTGTAAGGCCCAGTAAAAAACTTTGGCGTCCAAAAAGCTGACTGATGAATCTCGAGGCGCACAATGATGACATCACATGATGGAGAATGATGGTCAAGAATGCAGCCTCAGGAAATCATGCAATGTGGATCCAGGATCAGTTTAACGTGGGATGTGTTCACATTTAAGCTTCCTGATTAATTAAAGAGAAAAAACACTCAGACAGTGTGTGTGTGTGTGTGTGTGTGTGTGTGTGTGTGTGTGTGTGTGTGTGTGTGTGTGTGAGAGAGAGAGAGAGAGAGAGAGAGAGAGAGAGAGAGAGAGAGAGAGAGAGATGGACACTATGAGAGATAGAGGAAGAGATGGAGACAGATAGAGCAGATAGAGAGAAAGACACAGAGAGAGAAAGTGTGATGAAAGAGATAGACAGTGAGACAGAAAGGAGAATGCAGAGAGAGACGGAAAATGAGAAACTCGATGTACAGACAGGTAGAGAAGCAGAGAGTGAGAGGCAAGAGGCAAAGCCAGAAAGAGAATTAAAGACAAAAAAACAGACAGAAAGATAGACAAGATGTAAGAGAGAGAGAGAGAGAGAGAGAGAGAGAGAGAGAGAGAGATATGGAGAGAGAGGGAGAGAGAGAGAGAGAGAGAGAGAGATGGAGAGAGAGAGAAAGAGAGAGAGTTAATAGAATACAGAAACTGAAAGAGACTCCAAGCACTTTTGTATGTTGCTCTGAACAACAGCATCTGCTAAATGCTATAAATGTAAATGAAACTGTATTGTCATTTGAACACTTCTTAAAAGTCAAACAAACAAACGAATAAATTAATGCATTAATAAACAAACAATTAAATAAATAAATAACATTGTGTTTAAAGTTACTGTATCAGTGTTGTGCCGGGGTATTGGTGTTGTGTAGGTGTTGTGTTGGTATATCAGTGTTGTGTTGGGGTATTAGTGTTGTGTTGGTGTTGTGTATGTGTTGTGCTGGGGTATTAGTGTTGTGTTGGTGTATCAGTGCTGTAGTCGTGTTGTGTTGGGGTATCAGTGCTGTGTTGGTGTTGTGGTGGGGTATTAGTGTTGTGTTGGTGTATCAGTGCTGTAGTCATGTTGTGTTGGTGTATCAGTGCTGTGTTGGTGTTGTGCTGGGGTATTAGTGTTGTGTTGGTGTTGTGCTGGGGTATCAGTGCTGTGTTGGTGTTGTGCTGAGGTATTAGTGTTGTGTTGGTGTTGTGCTGGGGTATCAGTGTTGTGTAGGTGTTGTGCTGGGGTATCAGTGTTGTGTAGGTGTTGTGCTGGGGTATCAGTGTTGTGTAGGTGTTGTGCTGGGGTATTAGTGTTGTGTTGGTGTATCAGTGCTGTGTTGGTGTTGTGCTGGGGTATTAGTGTTGTGTTGGTGTTGTGCTGGGGTATCAGTGTTGTGTAGGTGTTGTGCTGGGGTATCAGTGTTGTGTAGGTGTTGTGCTGGGGTATCAGTGTTGTGTAGGTGTTGTGCTGGGGTATCAGTGTTGTGTAGGTGTTGTGCTGGGGTATCAGTGTTGTGTAGGTGTTGTGCTGGGGTATTAGTGTTGTGTTGGTGGTGTGGTGGGGTATTAGTGTTGTGTTGGTGTATCAGTGCTGTGTTGGTGTTGTGCTGAGGTATTAGTGTTGTGTTGGTGGTGTGGTGGGGTATCAGTGTTGTGTTGGTGGTGTGGTGGGTTATTATTGTTGTGTTGGTGTTGTGCTGGGGTATCAGTGTTGTGTAGGTGTTGTGCTGGGGTATCAGTGTTGTGTAGGTGTTGTGCTGGGGTATCAGTGTTGTGTAGGTGTTGTGCTGGGGTATTAGTGTTGTGTTGGTGGTGTGGTGGGGTATTAGTGTTGTGTTGGTGTATCAGTGTTGTGTTGGTGTTGTGCTGGGGTATTAGTGTTGTGTTGGTGGTGTGGTGGGGTATCAGTGTTGTGTTGGTGGTGTGGTGGGTTATTATTGTTGTGTTGGTGTTGTGCTGGGGTATTAGTGTTGTGTTGGTGGTGTGGTAGGGTATTATTGTTGTGTTGGTGTTGTGCTGGGGTATTAGTGTTGTGTTGGTGGTGTGGTAGGGTATTATTGTTGTGTTGGTGTTGTGCTGGGGTATCAGTGTTGTGTAGGTGTTGTGCTGGGGTATCAGTGTTGTGTAGGTGTTGTGCTGGGGTATCAGTGGGGTGTTGGTGGTGTGCTGGGGTATTAGTGTTGAGTTGGTGTATGAGTGTTGTGTTGGTGTTGTGCTGGGGTATCAGTGTTGTGTTGGTGTTGTGCTGGGGTATTAGTGTTGTGTTGGTGTATTAGTGTGGCTTCAGCCCCTGGAAGTTCACCTCGGAACTCTTGCCGCTCGCTCTGTCACTCTGCTGCTGTATTTAAAGCCCCGCGGTGCCGCTGATGTCTCGCGCTCCTCCTCTAAAAAGCCCTGCGGGGGCACGAGATGCTTCAATCAGATTATTGGCCTGGATGGGGAGTGTGTGGAGGTGGCGGGGCTTTAGAGGGGCTTCGGGGTGGGAAAGGGGTGAGGGCAGAGGGGAGGGAGGGAGGGAAGGTAAGAGTCCTGGTGATGCTACTTTACTTTATTCAGTTCTCTGGAGCGGAGAAACGCAGCAGCACGAGACGCGGAGCTCCGGCGCGCGTGTTGGACGCGGTTTGGACTCGGACCTGTTGCACATTTTGTTTTTTTTTGTTTTTTTTCTTTCGCATGCAAACCGATTGCAAGGACCTGTGGTTGTGGACTGTTCGGTTGTCGGTTCCGTTTCATGAAGTTCGGATAAAGTGTAAAGAACAAAAAACAAAAACAGAGTAAAGAGGAATAAATACGGCGCGCGCCATTGAGAAAGTGAAAGAAGTTTACAAGCATGGACGACACACACCGCACCGCGCACCGTTTCCCTGTCATCCCGGAGCCCTGAGAGCGCACACGAGCGGGATAAGAAGCCGGGGGTGAAGCCCAGGCGGAGCCGCGATGGTGCTGACGCGGTGCGCGTTCGTGCGCGCGTGCCTCGCTCTGCTCCTGCAGGCCAGTCAGTGGAGCGCGAGGGAGAGCTCGAGCTGCGACCTCAACAGGAAGGTAACACAAGTTGTTTTTTTAGTTTCCAGGACAGAAAAAACACAAGAAGTGTATTTTATATGCATTTTTATATACCAATAATACAGGTTTTTTTTGCATGAAGCACCAAGTCTGATGTTGCTGTTGGCATCAATTAATGCATTTGGAAGTCTGATGTCATGCAATGCAGAAGTTACCACAACAACTTTTAAACCCATCAAATAAATACAAATAAAATGCGTTTTTTATCAGTTCAGATCAAACCAGGTGATTGCATTATTGCAGCTTAATGAAATAAAGATGTCCAGTGGAGTTCATGAATTTCTGCTGTTCAGAGACGTGTATTGCATGAAACGACATATTAACCGCCCATTAGGGCAATTAACGACTTTCCCAATAAACATGTGAGAAATGTGTTAGTTCCTATATTTGGGAGTGTTTTCCTACATTGTGCATGCAGGTGCAATCAATTACAATTAGTCTGTTAATGTCTCATGTCTCAGTTGTGTAATAATGTCGCGTCTTTCTTTCTTTCTTTCTTTCTTTCTTTCTTTCTTTCTTTCTTTCTTTCTTTCTTTCTTTCTTTCTTTCTTTCTTTCTTTCGTTCTCGATGCAACAGTTAAAGACTTTGTTAACAACACTTCTTGTCACATTTTATAATCTCTTTTGTCTTGTCATATCACTTTTCTATCTATCTTTCTTTTTTCTTGTCCTCTTTTTTCTTTAACTCTTTCTTTCTTAATTTTTTATGTAACAGGTAAAGAGATTGTGAAAACATTTCTTGTCATATTTTCATCATAGTTTGTAATCTTTTTTTCATTTTTTTTTCTTTCTTTCTTTCTTTCTTTCTTTCTTTCTTTCTTTCTTTCTTTCTTTCTTTCTCAATGCAATAGGTGAAGACATTGTTAACACCTCTTGTCACATTGTATAATCTCTTTTGTCTTGTCATATCACCTTTCTATCTATCTTTTTTCTTGTCCTCTTTCTTTCTTTCATGCTTTGTTTTTTTATTGTCCTCTTTTTTTTTACTCTTTCTTTCTTAATTTTTTATATAATATGTAAAGAGATGGTGAACACTATTTCATCATAGTTCATCATCTTTCTTTCACTTTTTCTTTCTTTCCTAATTTTTTATGCGACAGGTAAAGAGATGGTGAACGCCCTCCTTTCTTTCTCATATAAACACCAACTAAAGTCATTCATCTAGAATTAATGAGCCTCTGAAATTCAGCCTTATAACACCTTTATAACATGTTTTAGATGACAGATTCGATTATGTGAAATCAGACTGATCTGCCACAGCAACCACTTGCCTGATCCCTAATTCTCACGCTCTTTTTTTCCACAGCAGAGCGAGCTGAACTCCTTCCTGTGGATGATCAAGCGTGACCCGCCGTCTTATTTCTATGGGACCATCCACGTGCCATACACACGGGTATGGGACTACATCCCCGAGAACTCCAAAAAAGCCTTCCAGGAGAGCAACATTGTGTACTTTGAGCTGGACCTCACCGACCCGTACACCATTTCGGCCCTGACGCGGTGCCAGCTGCTACCGCATGGAGAGAACCTGCAGGACGTTCTGCCGAGAGACATTTACCGGCGCTTGAAGAGACACCTGGAGTATGTCAAGCTCATGATGCCGTCCTGGATGACCCCAGATCAGAGGGGCAAGGGCCTGTATGCCGATTACCTGTTCAACGCCATCGCGGGAAACTGGGAGCGCAAGCGGCCTGTGTGGGTCATGCTCATGGTGAACTCTCTGACTGAGGCGGACATTAAGACACGCGGTGTCCCTGTGCTGGACCTCTACCTGGCTCAGGAGGCAGAGAGGATGAAGAAGAAGACGGGAGCTGTGGAGAAGGTTGAGGAGCAGTGCCATCCTCTCAACGGGCTGAACTTTTCCCAGGTGGGTGATTCTCATGCTCGAGTGTACAGTTCTCACATGCTCACTGGTGAGACAAACAACGAGAAACTTAATACTTGAGAAACTCTGAGCAATGCAGCCTAAAAACGTATGCTACTCACATTTTCCGCTAACTACCAGGTCTTCTGGTCCTCTGTATCCATGCAAAGGTATTTCTGCCTCTGAAAGTGCTGCCTCTGCAATATTAGTGCTGAAAAATACCCACAAGCCCCTGGGAGGGAAAGTGGTGCAGTGGTGCGTTTAAAGCTTCATGGGGCAGATGAGTGGCTATGACGGGTGTCAGGACAGGGGGCCACAGCAGGTGTGGGGTTTCTATCAGCTGAACAAATAGTCTGCTCCCGGCGTGTCTTCCGTTATTAGGATAAATTTGAGCATAATGGTTTTCGTCTGAATCGCGATTCAAAACGCCCTTGTTGCAGGAGTCAGGAGCTTATTAGGCGCCAGCAATTACGAGCGTCCTTTAAAGCACACAGAGGCGCTCAGAAATCGCGTAGCGGCTGCTGGAATTTAGTGGCTAATACGGGGACGGAACTAAAGGGATTACTCATGGCAATTTGAAGCTAACACTCAAACGGCGGAACACAGAGCCAGCGCTCATAGGCATCAAGTCTGTGCCGTGGACTCGCCTCTGTTCTGCCGTGGTAATTGCTGTTATTATGATAGGAGAGACCGAAGATTGTCTGAAATGTTTTCTTGTGCTTTATTTCAACCTCGATTTCAAAATCTTGTACAAACTGTACTTTCGCTAGTCACTTCCTGTGGTAGTTCATGTGGTGTGATTACCATTAACCACATTTTTCTATGAGAAACAGCAGTAGTTATATGGATTCTCTGATGCTAGCTTGGTATTTTGGGGCACCTGACTTTTCCAGACATATGTGGTTCTTCCTCAAACTTTTACCACAAAGTTGGAGACATACACTTGTAGAAGATATCTTTATCGGCATATTATTTGCTCTTCACATGAACAAGGAGACTCAAACCTGTTCAAGCATGAGATATGGTTTCCATGGGTTGGAGTAGAAGATCTTCTACATTACAGCACTGACTTCAACCCTATTTAACACCTTTGGGATGAATTGGAACAGTGACTGCACACCAGGTCTCCTCACCGCACCTACATCAGAACCTGAGTTTCTCCAAAGCACATTCCAAAAATCTAGTGGAACATCTTTTTAAAAAGTGGAGGTTATTATAACAGCAAAATTTAGAAAGGGATGTTCAACAAGCACATAAATATTATGCTCAGGTTTGTGTCTACAAACATTTGTCTATTCAGTGTATGTGGCATTGTAGCTAGTTAATTACACTAGCTACACTTTTTATACTCCAGAAGCTGTTGAGCTTCCTTCTAAGTAAAATTTTTTCTCACACAAACAATGTCAAACATTAAATGGGAGCTAGAGTTACAGGTCAGACCTCAACTGGGGGAACTAAAGAAAAGGCAGACCACACATAGGAACTTAAATTTGTCATTGTGAGAGAGCTAGCATAAAACATTTCTAACAAGCTAATAATACAGTAAAGACAGGAAAATATCAGTTTTAAGTAGCTTTCCATTATAATTATAGTTTGGGCTGAGTTTGGGTCTTCTGAGATTCTTCCTGAAATGCAGCCATGGTTGTGTGGTGCCTAATCCTCAAACATAAAAATGATGAGCAAAACTAGCATCCATCACCAAACCTCTTATCATTCCGAGTTAAATATCTTTCCTTCAATTCAGCAAATCTTTTTAAGACACTCGAAAAAAGCCAGAACTCATCTCCTTTAGGAAATATTGCAGCTCTCAGACCATCAAGGTCTCCATGTATCTTAAGGATTATGCTTTCGAAAGAAAAAAAACAAACACCAGTTCCATCCAAAACATCTCCGCAGTTCGTAAGAATGCATTTCGGTTTGGATTAAGTTTCTCCTAGATGACAATGGTTAGGAGAAACATCCTAGGAGCCACAGAGCTGGAGCAGCCATCATGGAGGTGGTGTTGGTGGCGTGGTGTTGGCGAGCAAAAGGGAAGTACTTGAGTCTGGCTGCTGTCACGGATGGAATGAAGCGTAATGCGATGATGAATGATGATGCGCTTAGTTTCCATCCATCTCCAAGAGCACCATGGAGGAATGTGGGCTAACCTTCTTCCCCAGCTTTATGAGCTTCAAGGCAAACTTCACCCTGAAAGACGTTAAATATGTTGATACGGAAATAGGCATGAGGTGTTTGTAGTGAGTCGAATTCTGGTTTGTTGGGAGTCGATGTCATGAGAAATACCAACGTGGAAGTAAGGAAGTAGTTTGGTCAAGATTTTGTATGCAATTTTTGTATTAATGCAAAGACTGAATTAAAGTGTGACATCAAATGCAGACACATGAGGTGGACGTCTGGGATTCTGCAATTAGATTCAACAAATAAAACGGAAAACGATATGGGTTTCCTCAGGGTTCTCCAGTTCCTCCCACCTTCCTCATCCACTGTGACCCAGTCTAAAATGAATGAGCTACTAATCCACAAACAGAGCAGTGCTGCATCCTGCTGAAATGTTTCAAAAGTTTTAGCACCCATAAACCCTAGAAATTGATATTATTGGCATAGTGTGTATTGAAGAAATATTTTCATTTGATTATGAGATTTGTTTTGGTGAACTGAAGTACAACTCAATTTTTGATTTTTTTTTATGATACGGTGCTGTTTCGAGGAACCTGTCACCATCTCGCATTTCAACCAGCAGAAGTCCTGATTATTGTATTATCTGATTTGAGAGTTGTGAGATGAGAACTGTGTTGAATTTTACAAGATACCTAACTGCAAAACGTGGTCCATTACAAGTTTAAAATCATCAGTTCCAGTATGACTTGAGTAAAAGTCTCTGATATGAACAGTACTTGATAATGAGTATTTGTACTCATACTGAACAAAGGTCCTCAACACCATGACACGTGTTGGTAAAAAGCCCAAAACTGATTTGTAAACTTTGATTTGTAACGTTTTATTTCCTAAAATACAAATCAAATTGTACACCTCTGCATTAATCAGCAACACAACAGCCTCTTCCACATGCCAGAATGAAACAAAGATCAAAACAATTCAGTAAAAGAAAAGACAAAGTGGTAAAAAAAAAAAAGTACTGTAATTTCCGGACTATAAAGCGCACCCATATATAAGCCTCACCCACTGAATTTTACAAATATTTTTATTTTGAACATAAATAAGCCGCACCTGTCTATAAACCACAGGTGTCTACACTAATGTACACGGTGTAACGGGTGAAATATGTTGCGCTTCCTTTAGGAGCATAGCGGTATTTTGGGAATAGCCTGCCAGAAGTGAGCTCTCCCTTCACCCTGACGCGCTACAACGGCATGTATCTAAACAGTAGCCGACCAAGAAAGTCATTGTTCACTGTCTTCCTCCTTCCTTTCACAACTATTTCTCTCTGGAGTTTATTTTTTGGCATCGTCGTGCGTTTAAAAATTACCCAATGAAAGTTTTTCCCCCGATGCCGTGCAGCTCAGAACACAGGTGAGGTGCGTTTTTTCGTTTCCGTTCGGAAATTTCATTGGTCTAATGTTATGGGGTTCAGTTTTTTGGCTTGAAGTTTGTGAATCCGGGAAAAACCCAGAAAAAAATCCATAAATTAGCCACTTCATTGTTTAAGCCACGGGGTTCAAAACTTAGGAAAAAAGTAGCAGCTTATAGTCCGAGAAATACGTATATTAAATCATAAATGTAGCTGAGGACAGAGAAAAAGTTGTATTTCTTTGATACTCTAAAACTAGAAATTGGCCAAAATATTATGTGTGTAACGAAGTAAATTTACTCAAATACTTTACACCACTGATAGCAATAATATACATAAATACTCCATATTTGTGTTCAAATCTACTAGACGCTACTAGAAAAATGTAAATAATATCAATTACTAAAAAAATCCAGAATTTTCTCTTAATAAAAAATCAGCCATAAACCTTGCAATTAGGATGAGTGGGAATTTTTACAATATCAATTTTGTTTGTACAAAATCAACTTGAATGGATTTACTGTCAGTCACTGCGTCTGTCTGCAGATGTCTATTAGTCATTAGATCTTTTGATGGTGTCTTCAGAGTAATGCCTGGAAGTCAGTGTAGCTTATGCTCTCCCGAACACCGGTGGTCTTCTTTGTATTGGCAGCATTTAGGCATCGAGCCACACGCTCCTTGGCCGGAGAGGAATACATGGCCAAATCACTCGCTAATCAGATTAACTCCAAACGACCGATATTTCCATCGAGAGCAAAGGAAAACCAAACACGGGCCATTTTTCTGCGGTGAGCTGAAATTTGGGTAGTGCTAATATTTCCTCCATGTGCTTCGAAAGCAGATCGAGACGGATCGTATAATGCCGTTCTTTCCCTCGTGGTGGATGGTGATTACAAAGGAAACAAAAATAGCAGCAGTAAACCATATCCATACCAAAATCATAATTCACGTTGGCCAGATTTGCACGCTGTTTAAACAGATCTCACGTGCCCAAGACGTCAAAATAACAGGTGGTTTCAATTCGGCTCGTTTTAGGACGAAGAGAACAGGGAGTAACGCTGGCGAGTTTAAAGGGAGTTCGACTGGGGTTTTGACGCTGCAGGACTACTGAATTCTGAAATCTGTCTGGATTTATCGCGTTAGACAAAATTGTGGATGAACACAACTTTTACTACAGCTTCACTGCGTCTTTCTTAAGGCTGCGCCTTTCTTCCAAACCTTTCAGACAGACAATGATGTGCTTTAATCCTTCTCTGGATTGGTAGAAGCTTTTTTCGAGCCTTGAGCCAACATCACTTTGCCAGTTACACAATATAGACCTGATAACGTTTTTCCTTCACAAAGAAACAATTCACATCCTGTACTATCCACTCACAGGTCGCTTCCCATTCCCAAAAAAGGCATGATTGGATAAAACAACAAACAAACAAACAAAACCAAAAAAAAAAATCAAATAGCAAAATATCCAGTAGAACCCGAGGGTGCCGATATTTTGTGTAAACAGAATGAGTATAAATGTAGTCAGGCAATGATAAAATACGACAAAAACCTTGCATGCTTTGGACTCAGGATGTATCCTACCAAGACACTCAGGTTTATTTTCTGCTGCAAAAGTTTTGGCACCCCAGGTCACTTGTTTAGGGTGGTATTCAAAATATACCGTGGTGAACACCAAGCGTTTTGGATTTAAACTTTAAAATGTACTTAATAATAATTATATAAAGGACATTTTCAACTGTACTGCACTGTCTGGTAGTTAACCCAACTTAATGACTGAAATGAACCTTTAAAAGCTTTAATACTTTAAAACAAGCTCATAAAATAAATATGGTTGAAATGGCGAGTGCAGACTTTGTATCAGATGATGTTAAAGAACAACAATGTTGCACTTTTTTTGTCACTGGTGCTCAAATAGTGTTCAGTCAGGCATAAAGGAGACTATTATGATATGTATACAACCTATACAGTAAGCACATTTCATGTGGATAATAAGAAATGGGCATAATAAATGAAAAAAAAGGACGCTAAATATGAGTACCATTAAAGCAATACTGTGTAGGAATAAATAGAAACATTACGATTTGTAATTAAAAAAATGATGCTTCGGGAAAAAACGAAAGAGGAAAAACAAACTTTGGCAGAGACACTACATGACTTGTTAGTCAAGAGATATTTTGGGACGATTAGGAACGATCATGGCCTCGTGGGTAAGAAGAGGAATCAAATTCTAGCTATGGTGAAAGAAAATATAGGACCTGGGAAAGTCAGACATGTAAATTCCACCTGATTTTCCAAACCCTATGTGTTGTAATTGAGTTACTTCCACTGGGAGCTCATTGGTAGCCATTGGCCACAGGTAGGACACCTGATACCTCAGATATGCATATATTCATATCAGCGTCAATGGAGGTTTTGAAACAAAGCCACCGAGGGTTACTGAAAAGTCTTGGGAGATTTGAAAGCGCTAACGTGTGGGGGTTTTATTCCGATGGGGAGGAAGGAGACGTGGGTGTCACGTTGCAGCTGCCCTCGAGCACTTCATGGGTTAAGCACCTTGCTGAAGGACAGGGCTTAGAGAAAGGCCAGGTAATTGAGATATCCCATTGTGCCATATCTGAGACTGAAACCAGTGACCTCGTGTGCCAAGCTGCACAGTCGCCGGCGCACGTCTCTGAGCCCTGAGCTCACGTCGCTCACATTTTTCTTCCGTCAGCGGCTCCGGCGAAGATGTTATGAAACGAGACGTCTCTATTTACAGATGTCTGTCCGAGATTAAAGGCAGTCTGCCGTTCAAGATCTCTTCCGCAGCCGAGCCAGCGTCAGATTAAAGGAGACGTTCCTGTCTTTCACAGCAGGTTATCAGCGCCAGCAGGGGACAGCTTGCAAACTCAAGCGACCGTCCTTAATCTGATCAGCGTCCAAACTCAGGAAGAGGAAGAAAAAGAAACAGACAAGGATAAAGAGCATAAACCATTAAAAAAAATTTAAGCACCGAAATGGAGGTTGTACTTTAAGCCAGTAATGTACTCGGAGTAACTCGTTTACTTTTGGGTTAAATTAAGTCCATAGGATGCAATAAAATCTATTTTCCATTCCGTACATAAACACAATTAATCAAGGCGGCGAATAATGAAACGTTCGCCGACAAGCGAAAGCACTCGAATCAAAGCCCCATATCTAACACAGATCAGGGCTTCTGATAAAAACCTAGATTAAAGACGACGTGATCAAATGGAGCAGGACTAAACGACATCACCCAGGCCAGACGCAGATGTAATTAAAGATATAACGAGCTCGAACCCTTTTCCCAAACGCCTAATATGCGCTACACAAATAACTTGCTGTGCTGTTTACGCTAGCTCGCGTTCGTGACCTTTTTTCTTGTCCGAGCGTTAAATGGAACGTTTCCATTAAAGCAGACTCCAGCATTTTATTTTACGCTTCATTTCCGAATTGCTGGCAACCACTTCGTTTTCCATGAGCGTTCGCAAGTCGGACAGCCGTATGTAAAAAGGCAAGGCGTCGGCGAGGCGGCGTTTTTTTCTTTTCACGTCTTTTTCTGCTCTAACACCTGTGTTTAAGTGTGTAGTTGTAGTTGGGTATTGTTTTTTTATGGAGGGTTATGTAATGGTTGGTAGCCTTTTGGAGCTGTGTATGTTAAAATCGTTATTATAATTGTTTTTTCAGAATGAAAACTAAAAACAAAACAATGTGCAAACTGAATTTTGGCTTTTAAACAGTGAATATTACAAACAAGCTCTCACGGTTCAACTTTGCTGAAACAATACTCGTTTTAGATTCACTTCATGGCAAAAATTTACAAATGACCCAAATGTGTGTCAGCCATTAGTTTATAAAGAGTAGCAAGAATTATATATTGAAGATTAGGGCTGGTGCCTGATGTACTACATATGTATGGGTTTATGGGTGTTTGAGTGTATAAGTGCATGTATGTATGTATGTATGTATGGGTTTATGTATGTATGGTTGTATGAGACTATGGGGGTTTAAACACCGACAAGGCATAACTTTATTGCATTGACCGGTGAGCGAACAATGATTTTCTCTTCATTATGGCACCTGTTAGTGAGTGGGATATATTAAGCAGCAAGCGAAAATTTTTATCCTCAAAGTCGACGTGTTAGAAGTAGGAAAAATGGGCAAGCGTGAGGATTTCAGTGAGTTTCACATGGGCCAAATTGTGCCGTCTAGACGACTGTGTCAGGGCATCTCCAAAACTGCAGCTCTTGTGGGGTGTTCTAGTGGTCAGTATCTATCAAAAGTGCTCAAAGGAAGGAACAGTGGTGAACCGGCGACAGGGCACGTGGGGGACGATGGCTGACCAGTTTGGTCCGGTGAGCCCATCCAACAGACGAGCTCCTGTAGCTCAAATTGCTGGAGAAGTTCATGCTGTAAATGCTTGGGTCAGAACTGTTTCAGAAAAGGGGGGCCAACACAATATTAGGCAGGTGGTCATAATGTTATGCCTAATTAGTTCATGTTTAAGTGCATTTATGTATGTATAAGTGTAAGCGAGTATGAGTGTGTGTATGTATGTATGAGTGTTTAGGTCACTGTATGTGCTTTAAAAATAGCAACAAAGGACAAAAATGTCTTGACAAATGTCTTGGCAGCTTGCAAAAACAGCAAACGTTTTCTAGGTGCTGTGATTTATTAAAATTTGCAGTATGAATTGATTTTTCATATGTTGATTTCATTATAATTTTTTATAAATGTAAAAAAAATTCACATTCTGACCAGAGATATGCCTGTAAATGCCCCTTTTCTGCTTTCTAGTTAATTGTGGTCAGTTGTTTTTGTTTCGATTCATGGATGTTCATGCTGTTAAATAAGCAGTGTCCTTTAAAAATAAATGATAGAAAAAATATTTCTTAATGTGAGCCAGAAAAAAACAGAAACCCTAAAAAAAAAAAGCTGTTTCCTTGTTTTCACCGAAATTTATGTAATGTAAATTCCCTTCCTGAGTCGAAAAAATGTCCGCAATAACCCCATACAGAAAAATTGTGATCTCACACCTTACTCTATTGAATAATCATGTCATGATGTATAAGCTGAGTGCAATTCCAGTAGCAGTGTGAGCTTTATAAACCCCATCATCCTGCCCCATTGTTCTTCCCCTGCAGTGAAACAACTGCTGAGAGACTCATTTGTGTCGACCCATAATGACTCTGCCCAATTACCAAGTGTGTGAGCTGTGCTCAGCACCAATTATAGCCCCTATTGTCCTCTCATTGGCAGGCACACATTGCTCTTTAACGTGCTAATGCATTAGTGCACTGCGAGCGTTAACAAAGTCTGGTGGGATTGTAACCTGTTGCCTTTGGCTCTCGCAAGCACTTTATTTTTTCTACACGGTCTAAGAAAACACTGACGAACAAACACTTCAAGTTGAATTCGGTCTTATTGGTTTCAACCTTTATTTCAATAATTATTTTGAATTAATCTGCCACCAAATTTCCACAGAAATGTGTCAGACAAGTCAAAATTTATTTGGCGTCCACTCACATACACTGTATGGAGTTTTCCAGCAATATGTGGTTCTTCACCAAACTGCTACCACAAACTTAGAGGCACACAATTGATTGTCTTTGCATGTGGTAGCATTAAATCTCTTTTTTACTTCAACTAGGAGACCAGAATTTCAGAATGACAATGCCCCTGTACACAAAGCCAGCTCCATGAAGATCTTGAGTGGCCTGCTATAGAGCTTTGACCCTCAACCCTATTGAACCCTCACCCTATTGAACACCTCCAACGCTGACTGCACCCCAGGCTTCCTCATATACATCAGTACCTGACTTTACTAACACCCCTGTGTATGAATGAATGAGCCCAATTATCCACAAGCACACTCCAAAATCCAGTGGAAGATCTTCCAAAAAGAAAAATGGATATATGGAGTGAGATGTTTAAAAAGCACATACATCTTATGGTCAGGTGTCCATAAACTTTTGTCTATTTGTCTATAGTAGTCTAAACTATTAAAGGTTAAATAAGGAAGCACTTATTTATCACACATCTGCTTATCGTAATCTTGTAGCTCCTCTGGACAGTGCTGTTGTTTACGCTAATTATTTTTAAAATAGACACAATCGACAGGAACCTCAGAGACACCTCGCCTATTTTATATCTTAGATGACTTACCACCTCAAAAAAAAATAAAAAATAAACCCTGACCCGAGTCTGTGTTTATATTAGCACTCAATTACACAATGCTAATGACCAAACTCACGTTATACTGTATAGCTCGGCAGCTTCGCCGGATTTTGCTAAGTGTTTTCAGTGTTTTATTCCATCACTTACTCAGCATTTAAACATGCAAATAGTGCAAACTTGCCTTAGAGACTTTTAGCTCTTTTATATACGATTTAGTACAGTGAACATACAAGATCTAGCACTTTCAGATTCAAAATGGCCGCTACTCTGGTTTTTAGCTTAAACTGTATAGGTATGTAGTTTCTGGTAATTTGTGAAGTTCAAAACAACGAACTTATAGTGTTGAAAACTGTTTATAAAACTAATGCTAATTGGGGTTGGAAAAATTTACCATTTTAGCTGTGTTGTGCTAATGACAACAAAAAGCCGTTTTTTCGAAAACTATTTGGCTTTGTTTTTCTTTGGCAGCATGTGTCACAAAGCTTGTAATTGAGCTATTTGTCACCACAGCATTTCTTAATGTCACAATTTGTCAAATGCTACTCAGAGAAAGTGTAGTCATGCTCCTGGATCTGGATTTGTCCAATTTATCTCCTGTATGTCTTTGGTAAGTGCACTTGTTTAGATTATAGGGTACTTCCTAGGCTTTTGATATACACTCCAGTGCCTTCAACTGCTACTAATAGAGCTAGAGAGAGACGGAGAGAGTGACAAAGAGACATAAAGAAAAAGAGAGGGAGAGTAAGAGAAAGAGGGATGACTCTTGGCATGCGTCTTGACTATAAACACCCGACTCACTCGATGTGATTAATAGGACGAGGAGAGAAATACTCAGTGACAACAGACAGTGCTGACGACAGGGAAATAGAGGGACACACTTTTGTGTGTGTGTGTGTGTGTGTGTGTGTGTGTGTGTGTGTGTGTGTGTGTGAGAGAGAGTGTGAGTGTGTGTGAGAGAGAGAGTCATAACTAAAGGGCAGCGAAAGGCAGATGGTAAATTCACACCTCGAGCTGTTCAACTACTCATTGCTGCCTTAATAGACTTCCTGACACAGATACAAACACAACACACACACACACACACACACACACACACACACACACACACACACACACACACGGCCTGCTGTCTCAGAAAAAGGTGAAAAACCTACAATTGTATTTGCTGTTTTAAGAACAGATTGTTTTATTATTTTGTTTTAATGTAACGATTTCACTCTTTTTAAACCTAAGCAGTTTGTTAGCATTCTAGCTAACATTTTAGCTAACATTTAGCAATAACGGGACATTACGTATTGCAGCAGCAACAGAAAGTAAAACGTGAACTAAAGCGATGTACATTATAGAAGATAAGAGAATAACTAGAGATATAAAGTATATAAAGAATAAACAGATACAGTGAGAGGGTGATGTGGTAGTGCAGAAGAGGGTTTTTTTGTGAGAACATTCTAAACATTGCTGATACACCAGCAGACACGAGGTGAATGAAACTGACAGTTAAGTGCAAACGTATCACATTGGATCTTGTGAGCAGGGTAACAGCAAAATAGCAAGTGGCAGTGAAGTGGCAGTGTGTATCGTTGTGAACAGTGGTTTGTTAGTCAAGTTCAATTATCCAAGGACTGGCTTACTGCAGTGTTGGAACCAATGACCTCCTGTAGCGCTCTTTTCTACAGCTGAGCTATAATAAATACATGCATCATCGTTTCTAACAAACCAAATTATTATTACAATTAAAATGCAACACACATTCGCTGATTGTTTTTTTCATATCTTAATTGGTAGTGCGAATCTAAAATATAAATGTGGTAACAATATATTATTTATTTCTTGTGTGCCATTTAAACATGTGCAGAAACTGTTTATATACATACTAAGACACTAAAATTTTATTCAATAAATCACTTTAGTTACAATATTGTAGGTTAATTGTAGTTTATTAAAAGAAAAATCGAGAAAAATCAAGCTAGCATAAATATATTAGCACTGGGCCAAGATAGTAAATTTGACGTTTCACAACAAAATCTATGTATAATATTATCTGTTTGTGTTTGTATTTTTTTTGGTTGTTGTTTTTGTTTACTGGTACTTTACTCGTAAATATTCACTACTTGGATACAGTCTGTTGCCATGGAAAGTTCCTCATTTCAGAGCGTAAAATTATATATTTTCTTTTATAGCTTTTTGAATAAAATGTTTTTTTTTCACCCTGATTATTAAACCAATCTATATATTGAAACCGTAATTTCTACTTTTCCTTGTTTATTCGCTTAAATATTGTTATATACAATGAGCTATGAATGCACTTTTGAATCTTTGCAAAGTATTTTGAAAACCAACTGCTTATTGATGCCCAACTTTCTCTTTTCTCATAAACCTCAACCATCTGCAGGTTGCTTTCGCAGACACATAAAGTTTCTATGTTATGTATTAGTCCATGTAGTTTCGACTATGATGCTTGCACCAATCAGAAGATCCCAACAAACCTTTGCAGCATATGACCTTTTCTTTATTTCTGCAAATATTTAAGGAAATTCCTAACAACCTGTATTTAAACCTTTATAAATGTTTAGTAGGTCCAGCTATTACGTACACAAACCGGATATTTTGGATTCAATAAAAATGGACCCAGCACTGAACTAAAATTCTGCACTATTATTATGTCATTGTGACCATCATTAATTGTGTGTGCGCTAGGAGCTGTCCTGCAAACAAGACACAATACTAAAGTTTTTGGATCAATTTCCCCTTTTGTGGGATTGTGAGCTGTAGTTACAGTAACGTGACGCCTTCAGCGACTTCTCATCGAGTCTAAATCTAGTACATTCCTCCTGCTCCTGGGGTCCTGCACCACAATGGTCTTGTCTACAGGGCCGAAAAAGCTCATGCAAGCGCACTGGGGTCGTTTAAAAAAAAACACCAGCTTCGTCGGAGCCCGTTTCACGCTTTTTGAAGTCTCCCTGGACTTCGATCGCTTTCTCTCCGCTCAAACGCATGGAAAGTGAATCAAACAGGAGTGTGTGGGTTTCCAGTGCTCCCCTGTCTGGCCTGGCCTGTGTTCTAACTGTGTGTGTGTGTGTGTGTGTGTGTGTGTGTGTGTGTGTGTGTGTGTGTGTGTGTGTGTGTGTGTGTGTTTGTGTGTGTTTGTGTGTGTGAGTCTCCCCTACCCCCTTTAGAACTCAGCACTCACACACACACTCACACACAGACACACACACACACACACACACACACCCTCCCTCACCCTGCACTCCCTTCCCTGCATTGTTTACTTTTTGTCCTGGCTCGGAGAGAATTCCACAAGCCCAGATGAAACGGCGGGTGTTTTCGGGGTCATTTACACCCGGGGTGTGTTTGTCTTTGGGGATGTTTTCTTTTTTCTTTTTTTTTTGTCCATGTGCCGAGCTCATAAAAAAACTGCAGAAACTCAGCGACAAGAAGCCCTCTGTTCTCTCACTCACACACACTCACTCACACACTCACACTTCTGCTGCTGCTACCTTTACCATACGCCTTTCCCTTACACACATCTTTCACATCATTTAAACAAGTGTGAGAACGTTTTGAATATATTTCCGTAACGCTCCTCCTGGATCTCCTCAGTTCCTGTGGACCTTCACAGCAACTTTTTTAAAGTATCATCAGAATTCATTGGCTAGCAAGGGTCTGGGTAGATATGCCTGTGTGTGTGTGTGTGTGTGTGTGTGTGTGTGTGTGTGTGTGTGTGTGTGTGTGTGTGTGTGTGTGTGTGTGTCAGCCCTGTACTGTTGAGTGGTGTTAGCGGTTTGCTAGGCAGGCAGCACGGTGATGTCTACATTAGTTACGCAGTTGGCTGAGAAACCGCCGAGGGCTGATCGTTTTACACCGCATGCACTTCTGCATCCGAGGGGGGACACTTGAAGAGGTTCCCCGCACATTTTTTCCAGTACCGAGATTTCTCTTTCTTTTTGATTTCTCTCCTCCGTGCATGCATTTTAGACACAAGGACGCGCCGAGACAAGAAAAGCCACAGCAGCTCAGGCCAGAAGATTAATGTCAGGTTTTATACCGACTGGGACAGAATGTTCAGGAATGTTCAGGAATAAGAATTGAAACTACGTTTTCACTAACAAATTTCATAAAAACGTTTTAAAACACATTATTGTGTTATTAATTTTAAATGATAAATAAAGCATTTATGCCTGTCACATTTTCTGTACCATGACTTTCATCAACTACTGACTGCCACAGTACATCCAATAACTTAAAGTTGAGTGCCCATATTACATTTTTGTAATTACAGTGCAGAATAATTTATTATTATTATTATTATTATTATTATTATTATTATTAATATTATTATTGTTATTATTATTGCTTATTAAATTATTTTGTGTGTGAATTTGGTCAAGTACTGTACACTATTATGTTTATAAAGTGACATAATGTGTCAATTAATTCACTAAGGTACTATAGGGGCTGTCGGGATGCGTCTTCCGGGGGACCACTGTGTAGCCAATCAACTGTTTTAGCATTTAAGCTAGCTAGCAAGATGTTTCAATCTTATGTTGTAAAATGACTTTTTAGCAGACAAGCAATTCAGATTTAACTTTGATCTAGCTGATGGCTAGCTGTGTCTTTTTGTGTGTTGTTCAGTTTTTTTTACTTATTTATTTTTTGCTTTTAATGTTTTAAAGTACCCCCATAATAATAGTCTGATGTTTCTATATATAAAAAAAATTATACTTATATAATATATTTATAATATTTTTTTTCGTTTTGACATAAAATACTTTTCTTTGATATGCTAGATTAAACATGTGTACTAGATAAAAGAGCTAAAGGTTTATGCAAAATGTGGTATTATTGGTGAATATTACTATTTTACTAGCATGGTGACATCAGCATGTACTTTGAAATCTTCAGAAGTTTAGTTGTTAGCAGTAGTTTAGTAGTAGATTAGCCATGTTGCGCTAGTTTCCAGACATGTTCAACATAAACAACACACAGTTTTCTGTACTGTTGTGTAAATGTTCCTAAATTTGCTTAGAACAAACTAATTTGGACTTCTAAAAAACTAAACAGAAAACAATTTAGCCACTTTAAGCTGATTAGCTGGCTAATTAATTTGATTTAGCCAGCATTAGTATTTAGCCAGGTAAGTATCTATGTTTGCTGAAGTAATGCTAATATTGTTGGCCGAGCACTGTTTGTTTTGTCAAGGCTGCACTACGATGATTGTGTAGGTACTTTATTATTATTATTATTTTTAGTTATTAAACTTCCTTTGCTGCTTCTGTGTCCATTCTGGACAAAAATGTAGGCCGGGGAAAAAGAACACTAGATGTTTTGTCAGTGACCAACACTTTCACACTGCTTTCCCACAATCCCATGGGTCTGGAATGCTGCAGTGTGATTGAGCGATGTGAGCTGGGAGAGGCTGCCATGCTTTTGTGTTTGATACTGATTTCCTCTGACAGGCTAAATATTTGGCCACGGCCAAGCATGAAGGTAAGCGAGACGCTTTACTGTAGGAGAGAGATGTAACAGAAAGGTCGTTTTGTGTGCAGGGATCTGTTTGAGTGTGCATGAGGGTGTATAGGTGCGGTGAGTGGGAGTGTGTTGAGGTTCAGTTGGATAAGTGGCAATGGCAGACTGAAAGCCACAGTTTGTACTCACTTAGCATAATATAATACAACACTCTGAAGGGAGCTATTAGCTCACGTCGTTTCTACTGCGCTGAAGAGCACGTCAAACATGGATTCTGCGCACTAGCCAATTCAGCTTCTGGTGTGCTGACTCGTCCTTCCTGTAATGATCTCACTTCCTCTCTTTATGATGGTTTGATTTAAGGTCACACCCACTTTTTACTCTCTGTATATTAATTAGCCTGATATAAATAAATTGCTATCCTTTCAAGTTTTTGTTTTGTGACAAACGATCTGATTCAGAGTTTCAGTTTTGTTTAAACAGTTTGGCTTCAACTGAAAGCATACACAGTTAGCGTTAAGATATCATGCCTTTTTCGTTGGGACCAATCAGCATAAATACCACACATCCTCCTGAGGTTGAGACACACAATATCTCCTACTACCACTGCCTGTTATCAAGGCCATACCTCCTAATAAATCTGTCAGGCATCTAGGCCAAACATCCTGCTTAGATTTACAGGCATTAAGGCCATACCTCGTACTATAACTAATAAGCATCAAGGCCACACCCCCTAATAGGACTGACTGGCATCTAAGCCACCACACTACTCAGATTGATGGGTATTAAGGCGATACCTCTTACTACGACTGACAGGCATCTAGGCCACACCTCCTAATTGGACTGACAGGCATCAAGGCCACACCTCCTAATAGGATTGACAGGCATCAAGACCATACCTGTTAATATAACTAACAAGCATCAAGGCTGCACCTCCAAAAAGGACTGACAGGCATTAAGGTCACACCTCCCGCTCAGATTGACAGGTATTGAGGCCGAACATCCTAATATGACTGACTGCCATCAAGGCCACACCTCCTACTAGAATTGACAGGTGTCAGGGCCAAGCATCCTACAAGATTTAGTGGGCTGAAAGCCATGCCTTCTACAAAGAGTGACAGGCATGAAGGCCATGCCTCCTACTGGGCCTGTCAGAAGAAATGCCACAACTCGTACAAAGACTGACAAACATAAAGGCCACACCTTCTTCACTGCTGTAACAGGCACAAAGGCAATGTCTTCTCTGATTGACAGGCACAAAAGGGCCACGCCTTCTACTGGGACTGCCAGGCACCAAGAAGTACAGAAGTCTGTTTAGTTTTCTCTCGGACAGATGTTGCGTTAGTTGCTATAGAACCAGACAAACCTCTGGGGATGAATCTGGCAAACTTATGTAGTCAGAATGTTTATTTATCTGTGTGTGTGTGTGTGTGTGTTTTAATTATGATAAGAGTGCATTAGTGCCCCTTAGCCGGTCTGTCTTAATTCCCCCCTACGAATTTTTACACAAATCATTTTTTTATACCTCATGTTCAGACGTTATTTTGGCCCCAATGGCTTGCAAAAAAATGGTACTTCATGAGCTGTGGTAACTGCATGCTATGTGCCTCGCTAGCTTTTGACTTAGCCAATGTATATAATGTGGCTAAATCAATAAAAATATTGATGTTAGCTTGTTTACTAGCAGTCACGTTGCAGGTTTGCTAAGTGCTAGCATACCCTAGCCTGCAGTCATACAGTAGAAGCAGTGTTTCTGAGGTAATTTTGGAAAACATATTCATAAAATAAAACATAGTTGAGTCAAATAGTTTTAAATTATACAGATTTATGCAAAACATGCGCTTCGTGGATATAAAAAATAACCTTATTTCTCAATAAACTTGCGATGTATGTTGAGCTTTGCTAACAACACTTCTACATCTTGAAGCTAACATTCCCTGTGTTTGTGTGTGTGTGTGTGTGTGTGTGTGTGTGTGTGTGTGTGTGTGTGTGTGTGTGTGTGTGTGTGTGTGTGAGAGAGAGAGAGAGAGAGAGAAAGTGTGTGTGTGTGTCTGTGTACACTACTGCAGTAATCCAGGCAGCCTGGTGCCATCAGTGTTTTCCAGTGGAATGCACAGGTCAGCTCGTGGAGGCAGGACCTGCAGAGTGTCTGGAGGATCAAAGCAGCCACTCCACAAAGATAGCAAACGCACACACCCTGTCTGACCTACACTAGTGTGTGTGTGTGTGTGTGTGTGTGTGTGTGTGTGTGTGTGTGTGTGTGTGTGTGTGTGTGTGTGTAAGCCAGGCTCCATCAGACACAGTGATGACAGCTCTGCCTTTTCAGGCCCTGAAGAGAAGCTGCTGGTGAAAGACTGAGTGCTCAGTGCACTTTATGAAACGATCGGATGCTTTCACTGCTTGCTCGGTCTGCTGCTCTTTTAGCGCCGTAATAACCGATATAACTTACAAAGGTTCTTTCAAGCTAGCATTCTAGACGTTCACGCTACCGAGAGCAGCGTTTTGAGACTATCGGGGTTCTGGGTACAGTCCTGTAAAACAAGCTGACGTGTACATTTGTGGTTCATCCAGGTGCTGGTTTGAAAACACATTGTCCACTTAAAGCACATTTATGACTGACTTCTTTGCTGCTGTTGATGGCTTTTGTGGATACCCAGAAGATCTTTCCAAAAACAGTTCAATTCTCAACATCTGGATACTGTAGACGTGTACCTAAGAACCACCGCTCTATTCATATCTTCTTAACATATTTCTCCTCATTGATCTTCTTAACTCCTGTACTGTTTGACATGTAGGTCTCATGCTGGTTTAGAATAATAAACTGATTTGCAATCACACTATCTGGGGTCAGGCAGGACAGGATTAGGATTAGTCATTTTTTTTGGGTCAAGTTCGTAGATTTAAGATTTTCCTGATCACGAGTCGTCCCTCGTTGATGTTCTTCCGCTTTGGAAGCACTAGTGCCGCTCAGAACACCTCGAATGACCAGTTGCAGGTCAAACGTCTGTCATATCAAATGTCTCTGTGGCAGATTTGCACAGTTTGACACAGAATTTCACGTTTGCTTTTTGTTCCACATTGCTGTCCATGAAGAAATTTCAGAACTTGCACGTGGTCAGAATAGCACCAGTTAGTTACACAGTCTAGAATTTTTTCTAGACTGCCAGAGAAACATGCTTGAGCTCTGAATCTTAAATCTCCACACACTAATTAGATTCTACCTCATTTGTGTGCCAAAGATAATCAATTGAGATGCGTCTGAAACCTGCCTTGTACACCAGAGGTTACATCCTGGACAACTAACTAACCCTGGGTCATCCATCTTTTTAAATCTTAATCCTTGGACAAGAGGATGGAGATGGTTAACACGCTGGTGTCTCGGCTTTCTGTCTGCTGCTTGGGTGGGATTGTGGATCTTGGCTTCTAGGCTAACCTTGGATGAGCATGAGTGCTGGTTGTCAAGAAACATTTGACGCAAAGCATTTTTTTCCTCACAGTTAAAGAAAACAGCAGTCATGCCCTTTATGGAGGATGACCAGATGTAGATCGACAGATATTTGATCAGAACTTAATTAGAGCTAATGTGTAAATATTGGGCCAAATGTTTGGAGAAAGAGTAAAACGAGTACAAACATTAGTACAGGAGTGTGAACCTGTCCGTCAGCCATCAGGATGCCAATGCAAGTCAAGGAAAACAATACGAAGCTACAAATCTGCAGGTTATGCTAATTTGTTTAACTAGCTATTGTGCCAGTAAAAGGTCACTACTGTAAAATGTAGAAGGTTTCGAAGAACTTAAATATTTGCCTCTATAACTAACACCCTGGCAGACCCCCAGCCTGTAAAACACTCCTTTCTCACCCAAGTTAATCATTAACCCGTACTATCACATAATGTGTATAATAAATAACCGAAGCCATTAACAGCAGGCTCTCTCTCTGTCTCTCTCTCTGTCTTTCCCTTTCTCTCTTCCCTTGTTCTTTTATCCTCCCTTTCTATCCTCATAGGTCTGGTTCAAATTAGCCCACACCTTAGTGTCTCTCTCTCTCTCTCTCTTTCTCTTTCTCTCTTTCCTGAGCAGGCGGTGAATCTCGGGCGCCCGCTTTTCCGCTTAAAAACTTAAGAGCTCGCATTTTTTTGTATTTTATTGCAAACAAGAAACGTTCATGACATTATGTTTCACGATCCGTTTTCCGTGATCTTTTGTGGCGACCACAAAAAATTCGGCGTCGGGCTTCGGGCGGGGAAATCCTGGTGCGGATGATGTCACTGGCGTTGCGTGCATGAGCCTTTTCCTTGCTTGTTTGCATTCCTGACTGGTGGAACGGTTGATGTCATGAGAGGGGGTGAGGGCGGGGTTGGGGTGAATTCATGCCATTTAAGTGAGTTAAACAAGTCCACGGACGTGTGATAGCATTTATTAAGAAAGAAGTCGGTGTATGAAGGGCTGCAGCAATCGGCCGTCACCACAATAATGCCTGCGTATTTGTTTTTTTCAGTGACGGCAATCTGGTCTGAGATAACACTATGGTTCAACTGAGCATGAGCGAAAAATCTGAGAAAGGGAAGGTGTGACCCTGAGCAAACCGCACACCATGAACCTCTACCATTAAGATGTCTGCCACTCGAGCCGTCTCTCTTTCTGTATCTGAGAAGGATGGCGTGTCTATTAAAGTGGCTTTGTGATCGCTCAAACGATGAAGTCTTGAGTTTCTCGGATAACGATCGATACCTTTTCGTCCGTGCCTCCACTTAAGCGAAACGGAGAGGTGGAACTCTTCATTAGGTGCTTGGCCAAATTCAGTTTTATTCACTTTACTTCTATTGCGCCTTTCACCACAGGTCATCGTCTCAAAGCAGTTTTACAGAATGTAAGAATTATAGAACAAAATTCACTTATATTCAAATGTATGTGTATTTATCCCTGATGAACAAACCTGGGGCGACATGGACACGAAAAAACTCCCTTAGATGATATGAGGAAAATACTAGGGCTTGGACCCGCAACTTTTTGATCAGTAACCCACAGCCTTAACCTCTGAGCTTATTACAATGACATTCATGAGAGCATCACTGAGACGTTTCAAGGCAGTCTATCAGTGTATGTGGAAATTCTGTTTCAGCAGATTTGAAATTTAAAGTATCTTTTTTAAAAATCACAAATACAGATTACTGCCCCCTTCTGGTAGAGAGTTCTTACTTCTCAAGCAACCAAATCAATTAACCGAAATGTCTTGGCCATTCGCTGTTGATTTTGCCACACCTCTGGATCACAGATTGTGACTGGAAATTGAATATTAAAAAAATATCACTCGCAATTCCTGCTTCTGTCATGTGATAGTCAGGATTAAATCAGAATCAAATGTTTCTCAGAAAAACTCCTGCCTGTAGATCTTTTATTACTTTATGAAATCGGTTTCCTTTGCTTTGTTCTCATATTGTTTTTGTTCTTAAAGGCACTTGGGAGGAAAAAAAGTGAGTAGAAGTTTTATTTGCTTGCGTCCTCACTTGTTTGCTTTCTCCTGCCCTGGAGAAGTAGCAATTTCCATTACAAAGAATTATTGACTTTCATAGAACCACCGCTCTTTGATATATGGTTCTACTAGTGTTTATACATGTGTGTGTGTGTGTGTGTGTGTGTGTATGTGTGTGTGTGTGTGTGTGTGTGCGCTTAAACAGATCACAGCGAGAATATGTAATTCACTCAGTCCGAAGCCTCTTCTTCTCCTTCTCGCCTTTCTCACTCCAACTCTCCCCCACACACTTTTCCTTTCTTTCGCTACTCCTTCATTTTCTAAGAGAGCACCCCCCCCCCCAACACACACACACACACACACACACACACACACACATACACACCCATCCCTCCTTTTCCCCACCCGTGATTTAAGATGCTGAAAGGGGGCTCGGCCCCAGAGCAGATGGGAAAAGTTTTTTCTGTGGCCGGTGGGGTGGCGATAGGCTAATTTGAGTGGCATAAAGCCGGCCCTCTTTCAAATGCAGAGCAGGGCGCTTTGATGAGCGAGGGATGAAAGTGACGAGAGAGGAGAGCACGACTGGAGGGGGAGAGCTGGCTCTTTGTCCCGGATGAGAAGGCATCTGCCGCCCTCTGGCCCGGACGAGACCCTGAAACAATGGCCGCCAGGGCCAGAGAGTGTCATCACACGACATGAAAAGAGTCCTTCCGCAAGAGAGAGCGTGTGTGAGAGAGTGAGAGAGCGCAGGGAACTCTCTTAAATTCATGTCGAAGCTGAAAGCTTCTCCACAGAACGGCGTTGTTCGCGGGGGTGGGGGGGTGCGGGGTGGCGTTTGTGAGGTCGGCCGGCGGCGTGATTGATTTTTCCCCGTTGAGAAACAAATAAACTTGTTATTTGGTTGAAGGGATCGCTATTGAGAGCGATCTAAAGAGAATGGTGTGTGTGTGTGTGTGTGTGTGTGTGTGTGTGTGTGTGTGTGTGTGTGTGTGTGTGTGTGTGTAATCAGAGGCTGCTTGCACATTGCTGGGCCAGTGGGTAAACACAGGCGAATTTCATGGTGAGACAAGAGCGAACTCCTGAAACAGGACCAACAAAAAGAAGAGAAGTAGAACTAATTGAAAGAAAACCAGCACGCTGCCTTTGATCTCAGAGAAGACTCCCTGATGTTAGCACTTTGTTTTTTGGAAACAGAGAAAGAGAGAGAAAGAGAGAGAGGACAGGAGTGGAGAGGGGGGGAAAGCTTTTGTTCCTTGGTTAAGCTTGGATCGAGAAAAGAAAGTGCGAGAAATGAATACTGTTTAAATCTTAGGTCATTCCTTTGCGTAAATACGAAAGGCCGTGGACAAAATAGCGAACGTTCATTGTTGGCGTTTTTTCTGCAGTCAGCACGACACGACAGTCGAAACACGTTGACGTGGGGATTATTAATACAGTGTAAAAAAAACAAGGGATTCACGAGTTGCGCTCATAGAACTAAAAACACATTGCATCATTAAAACAACACGTGGACGCCATATTCATTACGCATAAGAATCGCACTTTTACAGTTTCGAGTTGCAGAGTACATTTACATTTACCTCTATGGCATTTGGAAGACTTTTTCGGAGCGACTTACATTTCACTGCATTCATACAACTGAGCAGCGGAGTGGTTTAGGGGCTTGCTCAGGGGTCCAGGATTGGGAGTTTAATGAGGCTGGGATTTCTGATCCAAGTTCCAGTGGCAAAAACCAGAGATGGGAAGTGACAAAGTACAAATACTTCGTTACTGTACTTAAGTAGATTTTTCTGGTGTCAGCACTTTACTTCACTATTTATTTTTTACTTTCACTCATACATTTTTTGACACAAATATCTGCATTTTCTACTTCTTACCTTTTCAAACCAGACTTATTACTTTAGTTTTAATCTATTTGATAAAACGATCAATATTTTTTCATCTCATTGCGCTCCATTTTCAACCTACCACTGGTGTATCATTTACTGGCTATCACGCACCACAGACGTAGTCTAGCCTACGCACCTAACAACCAGCAAGGCAGAAGGCAAAAGAAGTCTGCCTGACGTGAATCTGACAGAGGAAGTCAGCGATGTAAACATTACTAAGAGCATATAGTGTTTTTTCAGCCTGAATACATTCATTAGATAACAAAATTCGAAATTCTTTTGTATTAATATATTAATATGATGTGAGGTCCAGTTACCAGAGTGACACTAAAACAGGTAGTAGTAATGGCTACTTTTTACTAAAGTAAAAACCAAACTTCTTTATCGTGGGTAAAAAAGTATAGTCAGCATTTTTACTTTAACCAGAGTCTTTCAAATCATGAGTATCTGTACTTCTATTTGAATGAAGGATGTGTGCACTTTTGCGACCTCTGGCCTTGACCAGTGTACCAATACCGTCTCTGTTTTTACTTTATCCTGATTACTGTTTTTCAACAACCATCTTGTAATAAGGACACCTACGAGCACCTGACATGTCCGGTTCCAGCAGCTTTCTGGCATCAGAACCGAACCAATTTTGTTGACCGAGAACCAGATGCTCGGACTTGGAAAGTGCTCATCAGTGGAAAAGGGCTTATGAGAGACATATTGTAGTATTTTACGATGGAATCTTCTTTATTGGTCACTAGTGCTCGAGTGCTATAAACACCTGTACGATTATTTAGAGACGATTTTTCCATCTATATGATGTTTGATCATTAATTCCTCCACAAGATTCTTTTGAGAATCTGAGGTATCTCAGTGGTTAAGGTATTGGATAATGGACTTGAGAAGGCAACAAGTTTAAATCCCACTACCTCCAAGCTGCCACTGCAGGGCCTTTGGCAAGGAAAAACAAGAATGCAAATTTCATCTTTCCATGATCCTTAATAAATGTAGATAATACAGATTCATGTTAAACAGGTGACTTTTGGAATATTGCAATTGTTTAATTGGGGAAATAAATGTTTTAATAATCTGTAATAAACAACTCATGGACGTTTGTGCAAAGCAAATGGAAGAATGTCGTGCAGACTTTTGTAAATGTGGGACACAAACAGCTCCCTAATTATGGAATCACCACTTAATGGATTGCTTTCTGTGATGTAGTCTCCTAATTTATTTCCTCTTCACGTCTGTTGTAGGTCATTTTCGCCCTTAATCAGACGCTGCTTCAGCAGGAGAGTCTGCGGGCCGGAAGTCTGCAGGTCCCCTACACCACTGAGGATCTCATTAAGCACTATAACTGTGGTGATCTTAACTCCATCATATTCAACCATGACACTTCACAGGTACACACACACACACACACACTCACACACAGAATTCACTACACACTGCAATAATATAATCATATAAATATAAGACATAAATGCATGGTTTAAGAAGATACAGTGTAAAAACTAGTCAAATTATCTGCCAGTACAGTATAATTACGCTTGGTAAGATTTCATTAGCATTAAAACACTTATTCCAGGCTGATTGACTGAAGTTAATTAGTTGATTTAACGAACTTAAAACAAGCTTGTTAATTAGTTTATTTAACAGTTTGCTTTTCTTAATTCGTGTGCAAAGATCTTAAACCCAGAGCTAATAAACAAGAGAATTCCTCTTAATTTAAGAATCATCACTATATATTCTGTCTTGAAATACGACAAAGCATTAAACTAAAAACATGATAAGTATTAAACTCAAGCCCACACTTACAAATCTAGTTTTATTTATCAAATGCACATTCATACAGATTACGACATTAGTGAATTGATGACTTATTACGACTGTCCAACATGTGAATTGAAATAAAATAAACAAAAATATAAAGTTTAAAAAGTATAGTAAAAGTATAAACTATCTAAACTATAAAAAAGCTATAAACTCAACTAAACTATAGAAATTGGGAGATATATATATATATATATATATATATTTTATTTCAATTTACATGTTGGACAGTCGTAATAAGTCATCAATTCACTAATGTCGTTATTAATTAATTAGAGCCCTAATATATATATATATATATTAGGGCTCTAATTAATTTTAATTCGGCCAATTAAAATGAAATAAAATAAATGATTGTCATGAGTTACTCGTGATTATTCGCAACTTTTTTATCTTTTCTAAATTTCACAAAAATGTATACTTTTCAAGTTTTTAATATTCTAATCAACATGGGCATGGACAAATATGGATGCTTGATGCAAATATATGTTTAATATTAGTAAAACCAAACTCAGCATAAAGCTTGATGACAAAATATTCTTGTAAATGTTTCAAAGTAATTCCTATTAAATATTAAAGTGTTTTAAACTACGTACATTATAAAGACACCAAACTGAATTTTTGCTATGTTGCTACACGGACGGTTTTCATTGCTGGATTTGTGCATCATGGTGGATTTTGGTGCTTTATTTAAGAACACTTTATTGTGAGAAAAAGAATCTATAAACAAGGGCATATATATATATATATGCCCTTGTTTATAGATTCTTTTTCTCACAATAAAGTGTTTAGGTGAACCCTGCACAAACGCTTGGTCACAATATTTGTAATAAAAATTGTCAAGCAGAAATGCGTGCTGCATTAATTGCTAAATAGAAAATAAATAAGTAATAAAATCTTAAAACAATCATAATTTTACACAATTTGCTCTCGTCTAATGTTATAAAAGAAGATCAAAAAGATTTTTATGGCTGGAAATAAGATGTAATTCTTGACTAGATGAGGAATTTGCAGTGCAAACGATCAGCACACAAACAGCTACCAAAAGACTGCAAGATGAGCCCACAGTTGGAACCATTTCTTGATTTTTTGGAGGGGTTTTATTTCAGATGCCCAACTTCAACAACGTCACTCTGCCTCCTAGCGAACAGATCACGGCTCAGGAGATCGACAGCTACTTCCGTCAGGAGCTCATCTACAAGCGCAATGAGAGAATGGGCACGAGGGTCAAAGCTCTGCTAGAGGAGCATCCCGACAAGAGCTTTTTCTTCGCCTTCGGAGCAGGTCTGTCCCCCGATTTAGCATTTCTGCTTCTTCAAAATCCTCTCTCTCTTTTGTAATGTAGATTATTTTCTTTAGCGATTCGAAGATGCCATTTAATGGGGTTTAACATCATGTTACTCTTGAGAAGTTTGTCAAACCGCAATGGCGAAATTGTGTTTGGGATTAGGTCCATAGGGAGCCTGGTTTTGTTCTGAACTAACATGAACAGAACAATCCATTCACAATATATTCCCCCAGCTCTCATACCCGGTTCAATGAGAGGTCACCTGTAGATCATCAGCAGCCCCAGAGCAAGAGTTACATGAAACAAGCCCCAAATCTGATTATGGCTACTTAAAGCAAATGACTTAAATTCTTTTCATTTTAAGCGGCGCACTCGTGCATGTGGGTGAGAGAGGGCTTAGCGTACCGGCGTTTAACTCAAAACGACTGCGATCTGTTATTGAACCGCTACAGACAGCTAGTGAGGGAATAATAAACGGTAAAGTCGCTCCCTATGACCAGGTCCTGAGGGCCTGAGTTTAACACAGCCGACTTATAGACTCCAGCGATCTGTTTATTGCCATATCATTGGCTTCGTTTAACGCCAAACTGGAAACAGGGGGAGTTTATAAAACCCAGGAAGTGTGTGAACTTTGGAGAGTTCATGAGGGCAATGTGGAGAGGACTGAAGTGGGATGGAGGTGACTAGAATCTTGGAAAAAACAATTCTTTGCCAGCCAACACTTTTGAAAGGGTACATTTAGAACCCAAATGGGTTTCTTTTGGTTACTACAGGGAATCCTTAACAACCATATAAACCATATAGTGTTTTTCTAGCAGGTCGATCCCTATAGGAAGGTAGGAACCCTTAAGTGTTCAAAGAACCTTTGAGAAACCTTATGCTTCATTGCAGAGTTGCAGAGTGTAAAAGGCCACAGTTTCAAAGTTTACATTAGGTGTTACACTCCAGCTCAAGCAGAGTATGACTTCACTCTTCCTGCTAAAGATACTGTACGAATGCTCATTTAACAGAGCTCTTCATTCTCCCTGAGAGGAAGATGAAGCTATTTGAGTATGTTTTGAGAACTGAATTGGCTGAAGTGAGTAGCACATATTGGACATCCAATTCCTACAAATAAAAAAATCCTAGCGATAATGAAAATTAAAAAGTACCATTCATTCTTACTTCATCTCCCAATGATGGTTGTGGACCAACAAGGTTTTAGCATATTAGCAAGATCTGGTAGCCTGACCTTCCAAACCTTTTGGCTTTTCTCAGTAAATTTCCGTAAACACTTTGTTTTTGGAAAGATAGAACAAAAACCTTTGATCCAAGGATGGGACTTCATTGGCCAGTTGTCAGGGTATAAGACAATATTTTAATTTAAATACAGAATTCTAATGTTGACCGACTTGACTGAAATAACTAGTACAGGTTAAAACTCACAGTTGCCAAAAACAAGCTTCTTCAAACTTGGGTTTTGATAGATGATGGATCATCTAAATGCTAAATATATACCAAGCTGGTGAGTCAGATCGATGGTAAATCTTTACTTTATAAGTAAAACAGTTGCTTATAAGGAAGGGACTTGACTGAACTGCGAACCAGGTTAGTAGTCTGGCTTTGCCTCCGATTTTTCTGCTTTATTTGGACTGACTGGATGGAGTTTTGAATGGACATCTGCTACCAACATCCAGGAGAAACATGCCTCAAAATAAAGTTACATTTTAAAGCAATTGCTTGAAATGGTAAATCATTTGCCAAGAATTAAATCATGGGCAAGTCCTTATAAAAGAGTATACTGCAAAGTATTATAAAATCAAAGCAATATTCTGTTGTTTTTTTTACCCGCTGGACTTTCCCTCTTTTAAAATTCAACCACCCATCCTGCCTAGGCTTTTCCCAACGAAGCATCTATTTACCTCTGCAAAAAAATGTGATAAGATAAGACGGAAAAACCCCACAAGACGGGGCCGTGTTTACACGTTCCAGGTGTAAGACAATGTGGAACGCATGGCTGACGATGTTAGCGGTTCAGATTCCATCATAACGAAGCACTACTCAGTGGGTTAGATTGCTGATTAGAAAGACCTGCAAGGAATCTGACCAAGGAGTCTAGAATATCACCCTCTAAAGCTGTGTACATAAGGCTGACAAACGCCGGGTTCGTCGAAATGAATCTTGTCATGCGGAGCATATTGTTAGCACCTCTTTACCGAGACAATTAGAGCTCTTTGTTTCATTACTTGGGTTGTTGACACCCTAGGGGGGGGGGATTGATAAGAACATTGGCAAGTCCAAACATGATCGGTCTTTAACTGCAAGGTCTGAGATATCGTTCCATTTGTCGATGTTGATTACTTGTTACAGTTTTTCTCAGTTGTTTTGGAGCATTTCTCGAATCATCCTTAATATTTGCCAACCAGTAAGTGCATTACTTAAAACAGTTTGTACAATCAGCACAACACACTGGATTTCTTCCTGTACTTTTTTAAAAATCCGTTCATCTCTCAAAAGTTAGTATTTATGTCAATTATGTCAACATTTCAATGCCATCAGAAGTCCTTTTGTCATTGTTCACAAACAAGATCGTCACAATGTTCAGCCACATTTTCAAAACAAACGTGAACAACGGTTTGGATTACAATTATATATAATCTATAAATTTCAACAGCACAAATGTTTTTATTTGATTTGTATTAATGGCAGCAGACTGGAGAGGATTTACACTTTTACTGTGCTGTAATAGCGTCTGTTTTTTCTTAGTTGTTCATCCTTTTTCAGAAATTGTAATTCTTTATATGCACACAAATTGAAGGTTCACAAGATTCACCTTTGACCTGTCTTAGAGAGCTAGTTGACCCTTTATTGATCTGATGCCGTACGCCTACATTAGCGAAATGAAAGATTGTTTTGGGGGTTTAAACGATTCAGGTGAATCCAGTATAATATATTTCGATCAACATGACATAAACAACTGATAACAAGCAGACAATTATACACAATCAAGTAAAATAATGTACAAAAGCATTCGCAATTTGATCAACGCAACAAGAAATGCTTTTACGATGTGCACAAGGGACTACATGATGTGGAGGTTGTACAGGTAATTTTGAGAAATCCGTTTCTGATCTCAGTAATGCTTCAAAGTGGCCGAGAAAAACTGTAAACACAAAGCAGGAATAACCCCTATGACCCAAAATGTGTGAATGTTTAGTTTACTGTATTGATGAGGAATTGTCTGGGAGAATTGTGAAACACTGAACTGGTACTTTCTAAGTCGATTTTCAGTGTTATACCCAAATTTGGAGCCATTCTAAGACATCATGCGAGATGTAAAATGACATGGAATGAAAACAGACGCAAAATAAAGTTTAGTGGTGTTTGAAAAAGGATTACCTGACCTGTAGATGACTTCTCAAGCAATCAGACTGGCCCTTTCAGCCAGAAATGCGCTGATTACTGAGATAATGTGATTAGTAATAGGCAGATAGGCAAACGCATTGCTAGTTAATACGCAACGAGCGACCAATGGAATGGAATGGAATAGAGACGGAGTTGAAAATGAGGAAAAATGTGATAGACAAAGAGGGGAAGGGGGTGAAAAGGTTCAATTTATGTGTATTTACAGTTTTTCTCAGTGGCTTTGGAGAATCTCTTGAATCACACTTAATATGTGCAAACCAGTAAGTACATTTCTCAAAACAATTACTTTTCTCAAAAATCATTAGTTCATCCCTCAAAAGTAAATATTTGTGTCAATGAACGTCTCATTAACATCAAAATAACACGTCATTTTGTTATCGTCCACAAACAATTCGTCACAACGTTCAGTCATGTTTTTTTATATAATATGGCGCACAGTTTCAGGGCTTCCGGATGTAAACTACGGTTTGGATTACAGTGACTGTTACAATGACAATTACAAAGCTGAATTTCTTTTGTTTGGCATCTACGAATTTCAACAGCACAAATGTACACATTACTGTATGTGGGATATTGATTGTAAGACACCAGACAGGATTCCCACTTTTACTTTAGTGTACTAGTGTTCGTTCACTTCCTGTTTTGTTTTTTTAATCCATTTTCAGAAATTGTACTTGTGTTTTGCCAATCAAAGAAAGAACCTGTTTAGAGAATAAATCATTGGTCGATCTTGATGCTGTTCACTCGCATTAATGACATCCAAGATTCATCTGCACAATTCATCAGTTCAAGACACATTTACAAAAAAAAGTCATAATAGAAATTTCAACTTTACATATTATGACATTATAACCATTTTGCATTCAATGACTTATGCAGTGAACCGATGCCGAGATGTTTCGGGGGTTAAAAATGTTCAGGGGAAAACCAGTATAATAAATTTTCTATTAAAATGACAAACAATTGCTAATGTACTAAACAGCAGACAATTTGACCCGATCAATTAAATGAATGTACCAAAGAATTCACAATTTATTCAAAGTGACGGGAAATCGCTTCTATGATGTGCGCAAGTGACCGCGTGACGTGGAGGTTGAACAGGTATTTTTTTAGGATTTTATTTCTGATCTGGAAAAACGCTTAAAAGCAACTGAGAAAAACTGTAAATATAAGAATATTGTACTATTCTGATGATTATTCTGACCTCTGTCATATCCATACCCATCCCTTTCTTATTTTTATATATATAAAAATGTTATAGTATAGTATATTTTTTCATTTTGATATTTTATACGTTATAGTTATACTTTAAATTTTTTTTTCCAACATAATTTCATACTTGGATTTTCGTTTTCATTCAATTTTGTTGGAAATGTTGGAAAATCCTAAAAATCATGTCACTACATGTTGTACTCTGTATGAATGTGTATGTGACAAAAATATACATTTTTTTATTTGATTTAATTTGATTTGATTTGATTTGATTAGCAGCTTAAAATCTTAAAATGGGATTTAAACCCCATGGCTTGAGATGAGTTTAAACTACTTTGGATCCACAATCAGATACCAGAAATCCTGATACCGTTAGAACCAGGTAGCCAGATTTTGTATTATTATTATTATTATTATTATTATTATTATTATTATTATTAACCCAGATTTACTGTCTGAACAATTTCAGAAAGCTTTAAGTGGTTCATAGTCTACAGATTTCCAAATATTGATTCTATGCCAATTGTATATATGGTTTTCATATCGGAGGTACAAGTGACTCACTGGTACAAGTACCCATTTGTGTGTGTGTGTGTGTGAGCAGTCTGCTGAGCTACAGGAAGCGTGTGAGTGAAAGCAGAGACAGGGCTAATAGGGCAGTCCCTAACAAGGACTCTGTTTCATGGCCTGGTCCTGGGGGGTTTGCTTTACAAGGTTCTGAGTGCAGCGAGGTGAGGGAAATGATCTCAACCCCAATCACCCGAAGCCATGCAACCTGACCTTCTCGCCGAGTCTAACGTTGATGTTGAACGGTCTTGTACGATAAGTCAAACCAATAGGTCGTATTAGCAGTCAGACTTTTGCATCCAATAAACTCAGAAGTTTTCATTTAATCAGAGGAACTCAGAGATTTGAAACTTATCCAAAAAAATGACTTTACCAACTTGTCAAACAACTTTGTAATTAATTTGATTGATACAGAATTTTGGCAGATAATAAAAATGTATTCAGAACTTCCCGAATTAAATCAGGAATTTCCCAAAATGCCCCCCAAAAATCATACCTGACAAACAAAAACCTCTCCTCACAGACATTGTCAGGTTCTGACATGCACTAACCCACGGTCCAACCTCTCTTTTCAGCATGTCCTGTTTACTCCAAACAAATGTTTATGGCACTATAAATATTCCGAAATGCGGTTCCATGAAATATGGTGTTTGTTTGCTACTCTGAGCTATTTACGCACCAAGGAATTTCTCTCACGCTTCATTCTGAAGATAGTCAACAGAAAACCCAAACCAGGGTGGTCATTTTCTCCTTCAGTCACTTTTTTCTGTCTCACCATCCTCTACTGCAGGAATGTATGGAATGTCGGTGAAATTAGTATGGATTGATGTTGCAGTTATGCAGAGGGTGACCTAAAGCAGGCTGAGGGACGGGTTATAGGTCACAGCCCCAGTTTTATCGAGGGAGATGGAAGGTAATGTTGCAGAAGGACCCAGACGTGTACTTGGACTGGGATCAAGCCAGAACCTTTAGCAATTTTTCATCTGAAAGTGTGCTTGAAGTGGGCTTGGACATCCAAATGCTGTCAGAGGTCCCCAACTACTGGGAAAGTACTGGACGCATAACTGGTTGTGGAAGAGTTGTTACTGGGTCGCAAGAACATTCTGGGGGAAAATATCTTTATAATGTTATAATGTTAATGGACAGTTTACATTTTTTTGAAACAATTTTAAATAAAACGCCTGCTTGGTTTAATTAATGAAATAAAATATATAAAAAGAAAATATAATAAATCTAATTCATTCCAGTACACTTTTTAATTATATTGATTACATTGAGTAATCGATTAAATAGCCACAAATTTAATTGTTTAAAAAAATTTTTTTTTTTAAATGTTATCAAATAGTTTACATTTGTTAGACCCCATTTGGGTAATACAGGGGTGTTTATAAGTGTGTGTGTGTGTGTGTGTGTGTGTGTGTGTGTGTGTGTGTGTGTGTGTGTGTGTGTGGGTGTGTGTTTAGTTTCAGTATACTTTAACGAATATCTGCATTTAAGAAACACACAAGATATTTTAAATATTTAAATATTATGTATTTATTTATTCAGTATATTTATTCATAAATTAAAAGTTTCTTGCATCAATTATTCATTCATTCATTCATTCACTCACTCCCTTGATATGTGGAATTGTGAGGAATTTCTCCTTTTATTACAAATTTTTGGAGTTGTTCTTAAAACGCAAAAGAATCCATATCGCTAGACTGTACGTAAAAACAGGAAGTCATCGCTTTTGCACATGCGCAACAAATAGTTTTTACATATTTTATATATATATATATAATATAATATATAATATATATATATATATATATATTTTAGGGCTGTCAGTTGATTAAAATAATTAATCGTGATTAATCACATGCTTGTCATGAATTAATTTGTGATTAATCGCAACTTAATCACATTTTTATCTGTTCTTAATGTACTCTAAATGAATACTTTTTAAGTTTTTAATACTCTAATCAACATGGGCGTTAACAAATATAGATGCTTTATGCAAATCAACTTAGAGCCGGAAGACAAAATATTCTTGTAAATGTTTTAAAGTAATTATGATGTTTTACATTTCGTAAATTCTCAGAACACAAAAAGGAATTTTTGCTATGTTTCTACACGGACGGTTTTAATTGCCGGATGTGTACATCATGCCGGATTTTGGTGCTTGATTTGAGACTTCATCATCATTGAAACAAATGTTTAGTGATAAAAAAATTCTTTTTTTTATATCTGAGTAAAGAAAGGACTTAGTGAATAAATATGTATTTGCATTTAAGGTTTTAATTTCATCTCTTTCATATATATTTATTTATATTTTTACAGAAATAGAACAGAAATGCACGCTGCATTAATTGTGTGTTTAAAAATCACGTGTTTCTTTTCCATTCATTTTGAAAGCCCTTAATATAAAATAATTTATAATATGTTTTTATATATACATATATACAACCCCCGATACACCCCACTAGATGGTTAACAGGAATATTTTTAATCCAAACCTAGGCTGTTTCATTACACAAAGTTGTGAGACTCCTCAACAACTACTTAAATGTAATAAAAGTGACAAACTTACAGCACCCTAATCATAAATCACCAACAAATTTCTGATATATTTCGTTCCTCAACAACACTCAAAACATCATTAGATATGGCACACTGCTTTGTGCCGCAGCTTTAGAAGAATTCAGGCCTAACAAGGCTTTCATTCATAAATCTGATCATAAAGCCGAGCTATTTTAGCCATTTAAATTTACATGCATTTTGACAGCTGAAAAACACTAAGCTGTGGGAGACATGTGGAAATGTTTAAAGGTCTGAGTAACTCTATACAGGTACCTGATCAGACACTCGTTTGAGTTTCACGGTGTCTTTTGTCATTTTTTTGGCCCTCTATACTAGTAAGAACAGATTACAAGTAATGGATTCCTGCTACAAAGAACCGTCGCGAGCGAGAGAAGAGCCGATCGGCTGCTCGAACCCTTAGTCTACAAACCACAAATTCAAATATTTGTGGGCTTGTAATTGCAAGCGCGGTTGTACGCCTCAGTGTTTACGTTTGGGATCTTGTATTCTTTTCACACACAATTAAATTCCCTTTTCGGGCGGTTCCTCGGAAGACGTGCACTTCGAAGCGAAAGCCCGGGTTAGATCTGGCAGGCTGAAATGTGTTGTGCGGCATAAAAAGTGTTTGACATTTGCGTTGTTGAACCGAGGCCTTTTGATTTCCCTCAGGGTATGTGGACGTTTTATCAGACACCCGAGCGCCTCTTCAGTTTGGAGATGTCTTTTATATAGAGCAATGACATGTACAAAATGACTTCAGTAGCACTAAATATGCCCCAGTCACCCCCCATCACCCCAAAATGGGCATTAGCGTGAAGGGGACGGGCGCAGCACAAAAGCCAGCGTTCCAGACTCACTGCTCTTTACGAGGGTTGGTGTTTTGCAGCGGGGTGATTTATCGCTGTGCGAATGACTGTGAAATCGTTTACGAGCGTCACGTACGTATCGTTGTAGCCTGGAAACACTTCCACCGCTGACGGCACCGAGGTGGCAACATGGCGCCGGCAGGGTGCCAAGCAGGTGCCGACAAGATCGACCCATTTTACAGGTCCCAATTCTGCTCCCCCGGTAGCTTCGTATACGGATTCATTTCCTGGCGTTTTACAGGTTTCATATTAGTGGTCCTGGCTAATCCTACTTGCAGACTTGGCAGCAGAATCACTATCAGAGGCTGGAAAGAATTCAGAATTAAACAGAAATATGCACACCGGCAGAAGGTGACCGCCATTATCTCATGGGCTGAATTGGAATTTTCAAGCATCGTCGCTCCACCATGTGTGCACGCTAACGACAAAACTATGCAGCGCTAGCAAGCCTCAACACCCCTCTCTCTGATTAAAGGCACAAGCTGGATCCAGTTCACCTCCACACTTTGACCTCGGCACCACCCGGAGCTGTGGCTACACGCACCTGGTATAGGATTTTATTTTCTTTGCCCTGAGCCACCTTCCAAGAAGTCGCCCCCGAATAGTCGCGGCTTTATTATAAAGAGGGAAGAATTCCATATCTGGTTATTAGCGGCTCACGCAAAAAAGCAACAGGATTGTGTGGGCCCTTTTAAGTCTGAAGGTCGGATTGCTACGAGGTAAAGACAGCGCGATAACGCAGCTCCCCGGGCCGTTTATGGCCTGCTTTTCAGTTGCTTGAAGGCACTTTTACCCCCTCTCTCCCCTCTTTGTTTCAGAGAGCCTTTAAGACTGTAGGATTATGCTGGCCTTATTGGATTCTCTTAATAAAGTGCAGGAGCAGTGGGGTCAAAGTGCAGAGGTGCCTCTGAGTCTTTTTTAAGGATCACCATGTGTTGCGTTTACAAACCCAGACTTCAGGAAAGATGGTAGAGTTGTTATAAGAATGTCCTTACATCATGAATTCATTGT
>JBCEWE010000457.1:7050000-7102500 GCA_039877035.1 Silurus lanzhouensis | reverse complement strand
AGGAATGTCTTTACCGGTGAGCTTCGGGGTAGGTTCAAGATGCTATCTGCATTCCTTAATAAAAACAGATATAACTGATATGCCATGTTCTGAAGCAAGGACAATTCAAAACGATAATATTTCTATAGCGCTTTTAACAGTAGACATCCCAAAGCTTTTTCTCAAGGGACAATACTTTAGAAATTAATCTTGTTAGAGTAGTGCAGTTTGTAGAGCAGTACAGATTTACTGTCCTCTGAAAAGAACTCACCATACAGCCGTTATTGTCAAAATAACTGCCAACAAAAGTGAGTATACCACTAAGAGAACATTTTGTTTGAGCACCATTGCGCTGCCTTAATCCTCCTGGGCATGGACATTCACCAGAGCTGCACAGGTTGTTGCTGGGATCCTCTTTCACCTTACTACTAGATAGATAGATAGATAGATAGATAGATAGATAGACAGACAGACAGACAGACAGACAGACAGACAGACAGACAGACAGACAGACTCCTGAATACACAAAGCAAAAAATCATCATAGTCAACTTAATCAATCTGGATGTTTTCGTCATATTGCAAAATAAAACAATCTTTTATTAATCGTTTATCAAAGTAAATTTTAAATTCAATTTTTTTCTTTTCCATGCATTGGCCCGTGTCGGAACGGAAATTGTTGCTACAATCATTTTGTCCCGGTGCCTCAGACCTGTCAGTAGATTGTTAGCCTAGCAGCAGCTCCCCATTTTTCACACTAACCACCATCCGGTTAGCGGAGATGGATTCGTTTAAAAGATTGATTTAAACCACAATGAACAACGTTTCTCTGATAGCACTGCAGGAAACCGCAAAAAAAAAAGATCCAACAAAAATATGTTTAGTTTTCCTGCTATTTATCAGTGCTGCTCTTTCTGAAGTTTGCTTGATTGTTAATAAGATTTTGAGTGCTGTCCTGTAACCGATGGAATCGCGATTTCAGAAACCGATGCCAAGGACGTTAACAAGCGTGTATTAGCGGGATGCTAAAACAACATTCGGGAGGTTTTATTTGGCTCGTTCGCCGCCTTTTGGATCTTTGCTTGACTTTGTGCAGCGCTTACCTCTGCAATCTCAATAAGCCAAGACAGAAAAAAAGGTACTTATGTCAAGTTCCAAAAGGCTCCAATAACAACAAGCCATTTGAAGCCATTCAAATCACCGCAGAAGACCTCAGGCGTGGAGGAAGCCCCCGTGTATCTCAGACATTTCCTAGTAATATTTACTCAATCCACGTTTTGGCACACTTCGAGCTCAACGTTTTGCGGACAGACTTCTTCTGTAATATATCATTAATTCCGTTTCCCACTTTAAATAAAAACTAGCTTAGAGTTTGGTTCAAAGGGCAAGACTCCTCCAGACACTGTTATTCCATAGTCATGGAATCCAGCTCCAGAAAAACTTTGCTAACGGCTTAATATTTCGTCTAGCTGTACATCTATCAGGCCTCAGCAGCACTCAAAACGTCTTAGCGGTATTCTCAGGTTTCGTTCATGTTTTCGAGTCCTTTCACTAACTGCTCGGCTAGCAATGAACGCCATCATTTCTTCGGGCAGCAATATTCATGAAACCCTCTCTAACCAGCTATAAATTTTCTGTAAGTTACACGGCTATAAATTTCACCCGAGCCAACCCCTTGTCCAAGGACCAACAATTACTGTCGATCTTTTAGATGCTAAAGTGGTTATTTTGACCTGTTGGCTGGTTACATCTGGCTAGAGTATCCCCTTAGCCTAGCACTGACTGGTTATGGGGGGAAGGGGGCCCTCAACCTGTCGCTAGCCTGATTGAGGTCAGTTAAGGGTTAGACCAGGAGCCAGCCGGTCCAAGTTGTTAAATATCAAAGGCTGACCTCTTAAGCTGGGTGAGAGTTAGCAAGTAGTGCACACATTCAGGGCAATTTTATGGTTTGTGTATAAACTCAAGCAAAAACACAATACTTGGTTGCTCTGTGTGCTAGCATTAACTTGAAAATGCAGTATGTAGTGATAATATTTGAAATAAGGAGGTACGAAGCAGGAAAAATTGGCAAGCATCAGGATTTCAGCGAGTTCAACAAGGGCCAAATTGTGACGTCTAGACGCCTGGGTGAGAGCATCTCCAAAACTGCAGCTCTTGTGGGATGTTCCTGGTCTGCAGTGGTCAGTATCTATCAAAAGCACTCCAAGGAAGGAACAGTGTTAAACCAGCGACAGGGTCATTGGTGGCCGATGCTCATTGATGCACGTGGGGAGCGAAGGCTGGTCCGTGTGGTCTGATTAGTGTAGGTATGGAGGTCTGGCGCTCCAATTTAGGTCAGAAGTTTATAGCAAGAGATCTTCCACTAAAACCCATGCAGACCATATCTTCATGGAGCTGGTGTTGTGCACAGGAGGATTGTCATGCTGGAACAGGGCTATAATAGCCGTGAATGCAATGGAGTTTTTATGGATTTAAAAGCGACGATTTGTCCTGCAGTACTGGATCCTATTTTGAAGAACAGAGCTGCGGTAAAAAATATATTAATATATTTCTTAAACTCTGGGATTGTTTGATTGGACTGGGGGGAAAAAAATCCTGATTGTCCATCCAGAGAAAAATAACGACCGTGGTTTCGCGAGTCCGTAATCAGCCCATGTGCACAAAGCTGGATACGGGCTGTCACGGTATGTGCATTAGCATCAAAGTCCTCTCCAGCAGTCCTAGTGGGTGGTATGATACGATGCGTAATGAATAAAACAGGCCCGACGTTGCATGTCCGCCAAGCACTAAAATACCTATTACAAGTGGCATCTGCTTAATAGTAGTGAAACGCATACCGCCTCTCACTGCTAGCGTGTGCAGAGCGCATGCTGCCCCCTCTTTTCCGTTCCCTCTCTTCTGGGGCCTGTTATTAACTTTTGACTGACATGTAGAGGAACCTAGCCTTCATGTTGTCCATATGAATTGTATGTGGTTAACATCTAGCAAGCTGTCAAACCAAATAATATTTCTTTTGGATGTAATATACCGGTGTGACGGGGAGACTCGAAGGAGGGATCGGGTTTTTTTTTTATTAAATATTTATTCCAAATGAACAGATAACGCCTTCAGATCCTAGTATTTACCAGAAAGGTTCCCTAGACATCTGGTTGAGACTTTTTTGACATTTTTATTGAAGGGGAAAGGGATCTTGAGGGAGCAAAAGGTTTGTACTACAGATACGAAGCATCGATCAAGTGTTAGCAATTAGGAATTGATTCATCCTTAGTAACTGCCTGGTCAGGAATGCAGTGATTTTGGAAGAATTTTACCAACTACATTAGTTAGATCTATTTTGGGTAAACAAAAAGATTGAGCAACAGGTTGGAGCCACGCCCACTTCATTTTAAATACAGTTTTTAGATCTTGTCAATATGTTACACAGCTGTTCTGGTTGTTTACACGACACAACAGCTAGCCCGGGGACGAAGACATAAAACCAGCCAAACTCAATTCTATACATTTATTTCCACGTTCTCAGATACCCTGTGTATTGGGAGGCTCTTGTGGTCTTCTGGCTATTTCCACCACTGCCAGCTGAAAGTACTGCTGCTACTTCAAAGATAGATCTGATGGATGTATCATTGACTTCTGACCCCGGTCAGAACTGGCGCTATCTAAATAACCCACAGAAACACATGACCTCTCTTCCGTATGTTTACACAGGTTCTCCTGCCCGACCTTCAGATCATCAGATGTTTGACTTTCGGCTCCTCCAGCGTTCTCACCAAAATGTGAGAAGCAGGATTGTATCCTGATAAGGATTATCAGTGTAGGAAATGAACAATAGGGTTTATACTAAAATCTTTTAGACCTTTATTCGTCCCACAGTGGGGACATTTCTGATAGCAGTTGATGCCGCCTTTTATACCAGTTGTTGATTCTGATTGGTTAGAAATAAAAAAAAAATTAAGATTCAAATTTTTTTGAGGGAGGTGGTAACAGTGGTTAAGACTCAGGGTTACTGATCAGAAGGTCAGGGGTTTAAGCCCCAGTATTGCCAAGCTGGCATGCTTGGGGCCCTTGAGCAAGGCCCTTAGCCCTCTGTACTCCAGGGGGGCTGTAACATGCCTGTAACTTGTGCTCTGACCCCGGCTTTTGACATCACTGGGATATGCAAAAAAACAATTGCACTGTGCTGTAGAGTTTGTGACAATTATAATGCACCTTTCTTTCTTTCTTTCTTTCTTTCTTTCTTTCTTTTGAATGCACCTGTTTCTATACAGTAAATGTGCTGAAAAGCTTTTGTGTTTTTTGCATTTAGAGTCTCTAGTATCAGTGTCATCACTTTGTAACAGTTTGATGTAAAGCCAGAGATATAATCCTAATACTTAATACTGATACACCACGATTGATTATTTTTGATATGGCAGCCTTTTTTTTAACGGAAAGACAAGGAATTTTGAATCGTAAATGATCGTTTTTAGATTTTTTGTTCTTGGGATTAATAACAATAATATCAATAACACAATGATTATCTATTAATTCCTTCTTGTACCACTTTCTCTCTTGAGCACCGCCGATCTCTTTCTCAATCTCTTAAAAAAAATTTTCCATCCCTGTCTGCCGCTCTTCTTGCACGTTCCTGTCAAATCGACATGTCAGAATTCCAGCAGGAGCTACATACACAAACAGCCTTCACTAGCCCTTGCGCCAAAAAAAAAACAACAAAAAAAAAAAAAAAACAGGCAACGCAGGCACTCGCTATTTATTTATATAGCACGGCCCCTTTCACAAGTCCTAATATAAATATTACACGACATGGAAAAGAAACGTGCCACTCACGCTAATAATCGGCGTAAGGCCTCGAAAGGACACTGGTTGCTTTCTGAGGCTCTGGTGTGTATAGAGAGAGAAAACTTGGACGTGCTGAATAGCACTCAGTGATCGAACAGCCTTAAGAAAACAGCCCGGTCCACGTGCTGCTAGAGCGCAAAGCAAAAGGGAAGTTTTGAATAAACGCTTTGAAGGCCATATCTCTAGCATCTTGCTCGCTAGCATGAACACGACGGTCGGAGCAACAACAGCAAAAAAAAAGCTAGGAATGTGTCACATTGAGTGGATAAGCATCTCTCTCAACTCGGTTATTCTTTTCTTGGAGTTCCAGTTTTGGTTTTGCTAATTAAAGCCTTAACTAGCATGATTAGCTTCGATTAGCCACAGATTAATTAACAGTTTTTTACTATACAGGAAAATGTGTTGCAGAACGCAGTGAAATTGTTGCCAGTAAACAAATAAAATATATTTTTATTTCTTTAAATAACAAAGCAATTATTTCTCTCAACGCTTACTGGATCACAGGCTAAGTTGACAAGCTAATTAGCGAGCTCCATCTGCACGCGTTACCTCTTCTCCAGTAGCAAGGGGCAGTTGTAAAGTGTGGCCTGTGTGGCTCAGGAGCATGTGCAAAGTTTTACGCACTTGCTTCATGCACACAGTCTCGCACTTCATTAGCTGTGTGAAAATTGAACACAACAACTAGCCTAACACACACACACACACACACACACACACACACACACACACACACACAGATCTGGCGGTAACGAGCAGGTTGAGCGCACTGAGTCAGCTTTGGTTCAGACCTAAAGCTTCTAGCACTAAAGATGAGCTACATCACTATAAACTGTGTACTTTTGTTGATGGTGAAGTTCAGTGAAGTAAAGACAAGTCAAATTGGCTCTGTCTCAGTCGCTCTGAGACCCTCGGGAGTTATCTGGCAGTTAACACTGGGTACCCTGTCAGGAAAGGTTCCATTTAGAATCCATTAACAGGTAAAAATCTTTAAGCAGTCCCAAGAACGTCTCTGTAACCCATTTCAGCATAATTAATTAAGAAGCTTCATTAGTTTAGTCACCTTCAGGTTTCGGCAGACCTGAGTGGGAGTCTGAGACCTTTAAAGACCTTTTCAAACCTTTATATTGTAAGCAGAAAAAACCCATTAAAATAAAACAAATAAATAATAAACAGGTCAAATTATTAACCGTTCACTTTTGTTTGTTCAATCCTTTTTCATTTGTACATTTAATTTATTTAAATAAACACTTAACAGACAAAACAAATAATAAATAAATAAAAATGCCAAATAAACAATAAACAGACAACAATAGAAAATACAAAGAAACAATAAAACTATATATATATATATATATATAAAACAAACTAAGGTAACACAAGGGCAGACACAATCAACAATAAATGAAATAAACAGCAGCAATAAACAGACAAAATAAACAATAAACAGACCAAATAAATAACAAAAATAAGCTAAAATAAATTTTAAACAGGCTAAATAAACAATAAGCAGTCAAAATAAATTATTAGTAAATGAAACAAAAAGCACCTAAAACATTGTTTGTGAAAGAAAAAAAATTTGAGAGATGAAAGTAAATGTAATACAATGAGATGAATAAACATCTTTTTTTGAAAGTTAGCAAGACAAAAATGAAGAAAACGTAATCATATGGAAAAAAAAAGGAAAGGCAGAGTGTACAAAATGTTTGCTTTTAATTATATAAAGTATTTCCTTGTTCTGAGCTAAACATCTGGAAGAAGCTCGACAGAATTATTTTCTCCAGGAACCAAAATCTCCTGAAAAGTTTGCTGAATTCCTGAAAAGGTTCCTATTGGGCACAAGCACATCCATCAAGGAGCTTTATGAGTTCTACAGAAGACGTATGTGCAGCCATGTTCCCACTCGACCAGACATTTTATTAATTTTTTCAGGGTCTGAGAAACTTGTCAGCATTGATCTTTTTCCCCTTGGCTACTTCCGACCTCAGCACAGCAGCCAGTCTAGGATGGTTATGGCCTCTGATTTGCTCTAAAGGCAGAAAACCCGGTTATCTTACGCCTGACTGGTTCCTCGCCACATTTCTAGAAAACAACTCAATGCTTTGGATTGATGTCGGTAACAAACCTTCAAGCCGAAATGAGGAAAGTCTATTCTCTATTTCTCTTCGCTTACTTGTACACATTCCTCAGTTGGATGAACAGATATCTCGACTGTGTGCCAGTGTTGGTTTTGGACATCATTCCTGCGAAGGTCGGGGCAGTATGTTTACTGACAGGTGAGTGTGTGACCCCGAGCAGGGGGAGATGCTGCCCTGGTCTCTCGCTTTTTCGCCCCTTGTGTGCTGAAGTGGAAACCAAACTCTGTACCACAGTAAAAAGCTCCTTAACATCGAGCACCGCTAATTTCCTTCCAGTACGTTCTCGAGCAGCTCCTCCTTCTGTCTAATAGCCTTTACTGATTAGTTTGCCACTTTAGATTCTAGAGAGCATTTGATTAGCTAAAGAATTAGATCTTACGACGACGATTGTGATACGGAAAAATAAATAAATGTTTGTCGTTCTGTGCGGCAGGCAAACGTAGCAGTGTATATTGCAGTATGATTCCTTACTCTCGGTTGACAGAGTTCAGTTGTCTCGGTTATTGAGCTCGTATTTTTGTGTTTTTGGTGTTTCAAAGCCCAGTTTTAGCCTTGTCTCTCTCCTGAAACAGAGCACACTAATTAGTCTCATCAGCTAAAGGTCTGTTTCTTACCGCTCGTTTCATCTGACTCCGCCCTCCACTCGTGAACCGGCGATTGTCTATGCACCCGCTGCCACATACATATATACAGTAACATTTCTACAGTACGGTACTGTAAATTGCTCTGTTTTGCTAAATTATGTATCATAATTTGTTAAGAAAAATGTAGCTACTACATCGTAAGTTTTTAAAGTAAAATATTTTTAACAACAAATATTTTTAAAGTAAAGTTATAGCTGACACTAAAGTCCGCTTCCCCAGAAGTGTCAAATGTCACCATTTCAACGATTAAACAATTGTTTGTTGATTATCCTCCACATCAGCCCCCGAGTAAATTGTTACCGTAGACGCGATAACGTATCAGAGCAAGAGTGTTAATTGAACACCTTCTAACCAATCAGAACCAAGAACTCGTCTGGAATAACAGACCACAGAAGGACTGTGTGTTTATAATCCATGATAATGGAGCAGCCGTATAACAAAAAAGCGCACCGCATTCCGTAGCGCTCTGCGGTTATGCGCTGAATGTGCTTGCTCGTTTAAGAGCTTGTCATTTTTCAATGACTGCTTGCCCACCGCAGGTTTTGACAGATTGAGAAAATATCTCGTGTCACCCCCTACAGGCAACGTTTTGATTGGCGCCTGGTTTGGGCCCATATTCGCTCCGGCACCACGGCCTCGCTTCAGATTAATAGTGGAAAAGCGAACGTTTGATTTCATGACCTCACATCATCCGCTAATGGAAGATCGGTTTACTTTGAATGCCGTCTGATGCCAAATACCTGTCACCGGGACGTTTCTTCCAATCCGGATGGCAAAAAGCGTGACGATTATTATTAACCTCGTATCCAGCGTGCTTCACTTCCTCTGGTTTTTTCGAGGGGTTCGAAAGTTGCCCTTTTATAGCGATGTGGAGCGAGACGAGCTCGCGGCTGCAGCCCAGATTCTAACGCTAACTGCTACAAAAGATTTAGCCAAACTGTTGCTTTTACAAAGCGGCGTTCAGTAACAACTTTCATCTCCGAATGCTGTTGTTTTTCCTCTGATCTGTCGTTGGCAAGCTTTCGGGGAGCGAAGCTGGGAGGTCCAGCAGTCGGTGATCACTAACAGAGAGCAGCTTAAAGGATAAGTCTCAGAGCACAAAGCTGGGAGCTTTCCACTTAAAGCCACACATTAATCCCTATCAGCTGGGTTCTGCATATGTGTGTGCGTGTGGTTTAAATACGTTCTCATTACAACAGGTAAAGTGGAGGTCAAAAAGTTAACATATGGTCAGAATTCTTTCGGACAGTAGACAGTAGGTTTCCATTGAGACCCCTCAGTCCCAGTGCTGCCAAAATGGAAAAACTCATTAGGTTTTAATATCAGCATACCATCACACAGCTATTGTGTACGTATGTGTGAGAGAGGGTAAGAGATACGGGGATGTGAGTCGGTCAGCCCAGTGACCTGCATCCCCCCGGCTGCCCCGAGGTAAAGCGAGGCATTGTGGGTTCAGGTTCTCTACCCCCTCCCTGTCTCACACAAAGGAAACGGGGCCACATTGTTCCGAGCAGCTCAGCCGTACCGCAGAAACAAAAGGCCGTGTCTTTCATCAGGCCGTGACGCCTGACCTGCGGCGCTCGGCTCACCGGCGGGAACTCCTAACCTCGAAAAGGACCAGTGAGATGTTTGTTCGGACACTTCAGATTTTGAATGAAGCCTTGCCTGAAAAGCAGCGAAGCATTCCTTGGCTGCACGTTTAGCAATAAAACTTCAGGGTGTACTGTTACAGAAAAATAATCCATGCCGGTGTGCTGTGATGGTTTTTGTTTCTTTTTGTAGCACAAAATTTTGCCACAATTATTTTTTTAACAATCAACATATGACCAATATAGGACCATTCTAGATTTTTGAGATTTATTTATCCGATAACAAGTTCCACTTAATAGTTCCAGGAGTCCCAGTATGTGCTGAATATTTTCCTATATATGAAAGTGTTAAAATATGCTGATTCATTAAAAAAAATGCAGCTTTACAGAGAGAGAGTGGTTATAAAAGAATGTAAAAGTTTGTTCCTTATAATTGTTTAAAAGTTTAAACGAGCGAGTGGCGACTGTGGCAAGGAAAAACACCCTGATAAGCCTTGAGAGGAACCAGACTCAAAAGGGGTGGCACCAAATGTCCATTTATTACAGTTCCATCATTGTTGTGTGCAGTGTGCAGCGATTGCCACTTAAATCCAACCTGTGATTCTAAACCTTTGTAGTAGACTGTTGATATTAATTACAGTCCGAATCCATTGGCAAAGTTCTTGACACTGGAGACTCCTTACACACCGCAGTCGAGAAAAAAAAACTGCAGTGGTGGACAGTAATGAAGTAAATGTAATTTGTTTACTGTACTTAAGTAGCTTTTTTGCTTAGTGGTACTTTACTGAAGTATTTCTATTTTGGGAGATTTTTACTTTAACTTCACTCCATTTAAAAGTCAAAAATGTACAACTAAATTTAGCAAAATCGGTCGTTTCTTTTTTATTTATGAGTGAATAAAAATTTAACCATCAACCACGCAGCAATCCACCAATCAGGGTCGAGCACATGCTCTGTTTTTAACTTGTTTTGATTGGTGCTTTGTGGTATTTACTTATCACCAACATACAGTTCAGCATCAATTCAACAACAAGCAGAACATTTTGAGAGGAATAAAAGATGGAAGAAACTTCTGACTCGAACTCGCCACGACACTCGTAGCCATTTTAATAGAATGATTGTTGTGCTAAGAGTCACATTAGAGTGTTTTCACATAAACTGAGTTGATTAAGCAAAGAGTCTTGTGACTAAAATGATAATGGATGTGAGGATGTGAGATTTTAAAGGGAGCACTTTTACTGGAGTCATATTTTACTTTGTGCATCTCTACTTTTACTCAAGAACATGATCATACGTCCATCACCATTCTCTTAGCCACTCTTTTTCTGCTTTTTGTGATGTTAAAACCCTTTCTATTTCCTTGGCCAAAGACAGACAAGCCATGCTCGCTTTTATTGTTGTAGGGAATCTCCCAACCTCACAGAGGCTTAAGGGCTCAAGGGATTCCTTACACGATGCCATTGTTGCCTGTAAAACTGGCGCATTTTTCGACCTTTGACAGAGGTGCTCGTGTCAAACACTTGCTTCCTGTAAACTGACAAGTGCCTGTGTGTGTTTATTCAGGTCAGCTCTTTAGGCCAGATTGTGAAATATTGCTCCATTGTGCGCTGCCGCTCCCGCGCTGTATCCAGTTACGCACGGGTGGGAATTATCATTTTGCCAGGCGGGCCTTCGGGCTGTGTGTTGGACGAGCTGACGGCCTGATTGACTGAGCCAGTGTTTATATTGCAGGTCACTTCCTGGGCAACAACACAGTGATCGATGTTCTGAGGAGCCAAGGCTACGAGGTGGAGCACACGCCAGCTGGCCAGCCCATTAACAGGTAACACACACTGGAACAAATATAACGTTAGTTTTTTGCCCCGAGACAATTTTAGCACCATTGGAACCGACCCACTATCACCATGACAGATTATATATATATAAATATATATCCCTTAAGATATAAGATCCCTTACTTGTTAGAAAACCAAGAGGGACATCGCAAAAGCGGATTTCATTTGACAATTTTGTGCAATTTCATTGTTTATAGCTTTTGTTCCCGGGCCACATCCTTGATCCTGCTCTCCACTGGGAGTATAGTGTTTCTTAAACACTCTCAGGCCCATGAGCATGCTAATCGGCTCTCTTCTATTTCCTAACAGCGTCAACACAATTAGCTCACAAGCTATTGCGGTTTTTAATTCGTTTCTTTGGCTGGAATACTCTCACAGCCCTGGGAGAACCATAGACGGAGAACAGGAAGAGAAGAAAACGGACATGCTCGGTACAAATTCACCATCATACCATGACCTTCTCATAAAGCCTGTGAAATGGTTGAAAGACTGTTCTGCCATATTCGGTCAGTTATGGCGGTGTAACGTTACACGTGCCACAGCTACGCTCTCCCCCGAAGGCTTTATTTATTTCAAGGCCCATTTTCGAAGGGCTTGGAAATTCTATGGAAATTGTTTTGCGAGCGATTCGCTGAATGCTCGATGCGTTTTCAACAAAACAGATGTTCGGCACAGTTCGTCCTCGTCTGTGAATAATTGGAAAATTTCCCCGGTAATAAGCCTTACTTTGGTTTATTTTTTTTTTTCCGTGTTCATCCATGTCTCTGTCTATCATCAAAGACGAGTTCAAGGCTCCTTCGTTGGCCGCTTCTTCAGGAACAAGCCTGAGCCAGCAAACCAGGGAGCAAGCCAAGCGGCCAATGTTTAATGGCGGCAGCTGACTGTAATCCGCTAATCACCTAATTGAGCCATTTGGAGCTGCGATGGTGGCGATTTGGCTGCGAAAATAAACCATGTGTCAGAGGGGCAGTATTTATAGAGTAAGATCACAGTCAGGGTCGTGGCTCCATGGCCTCCATCAGAGGATCTCTGTAGCCATTATAGTGTGAAGTAAAATGTAGCCTTATTGCCCTTAAACCTCTAACCAATCTTGATGGTGAAAATGTCTAGACTAGTCAGTGTCTGGGTTTTAACAGTAAATAAAATACTGACTTTGATTCACTACACAGCAAGTCTGCTTCACCTGCATCCTTTTTTTCCCCTCAGAATTATACAATAATTGTAAATGCAGTCGAAATAAAACACTTTTCATGAGAAACAACAAACAAAATACCCCCCAAAAAAGTTTTGTATAAACGAAAAGTTCAAAGTGTAGAAGTGTTCATTTTGACCTGAACGGTGCACAGATCAGTGATCCCATGCTGCCTGAATAAACCAGTCCATATAATCAAGTGCAGAGGTTCTTCCAGTTCTCCAGCTGTGGACCAGAATGGAGCCTTTGTCTGTACGGTTCACAACTCATTCACATTCACAGAACCCGATATGTGTTGCACAATCATGATTTTTAAGAGAACAGAAATAAAAGCGAGTCTGAGGAGCTCAATGTAAATGGTGTAATCATATCACAGCTATTCCAAATGCGATGTGAAAAAGTTATGAGCTTGCTCAAACCTGCTGAAGTGCTTGTTGATCTTCTACGAAACACTTACTACAAATTATGCACTTTTTAAATTAATTCAAGTTCAAAAAGATCCATGCATTGGAGTGGAATATCTTGATTGGCCTGCGACAGAGCACTGACCTCAATTCTGCTTAGCAACTTTGGGTTCAATGTGATCGCTGACCCCACCTGAGGTCTCCCCATCTCATCCACATCAGTACCATTACTAATACACATGTGGCTGAATGAGCACAAAACTCCACAAAATGTAGTGAAACATCTTCCCAGAAAAGTGAAATTTTTCTAACTAGCAAGTGGAGACTATCTCTAGAATGGGATGTTCGGAAATCACATAGATTAGACCTTAAAAAAAGGAAGTAGGAATAATTGTGCTCCGGTCCTGGAAAATTGTATGATATACTTTAAAATGAGTAACAAGACATGGCAAAATTGTGAAACCAGCGCCAAGACAGAGCTTATTTAATATCATTTCCCTCCAATTTGCATGGATTCAACAGATTTCTACATCATGCTAGGAGTTATGCTCTGTGGTGTAGGAATGGTGAAGGAATGAACAGTGGTGGACAAAAACCATGTACTTGAGTTAAAGTAGAGATACACAAGGTAATTCTAGTAAAAAGAATCGTAAAAAGAATCATTTTAAACTTTCAGTACTTTAGTAAATGTACAAAAGTATTTGCCTTCAAATGTACTCAAGTATCCAGAGTTTTATGATTTATGGCTATAATGTCTTAATATTAATTTTGTCACAAGACTGTTATTTGATCAACTCAGTTTATGTGAAAAGACTCTAATGTTTCTCTCAGCATTTTAATCTATCAACAGAATGATTTTACTGATTGATATCTATTCAAATTATCATAAACCTAAAATATTTTTCCAAAAAACTTTGTAAAAGAGGCCATGGGTTTTGTTCCAAGTTCAAGTCTGGAGATTCTTTCATCATTTATTCCTCTCTAAATGTTCTGCTTGTTGTTGACCAATCAAACCAAGTTCAAAACAGAGCGAGCGCTCGATCCTGATTGGTTGCTTGCTGCGTGTTTGACCAGTTTTTATCCTCATAATTAAAAAGTAACGACTGATTTTGCAAAATGTAGTTGAGTAAAAAGTAAAATATTTGACTTTGAAATGTAGTGAAGTTAAAGTAAAAATCTCCCCAAATGGAAATACTTCAGTAAAGTACAGATATGTGAAAAATCTACTTAAGGACAGTAACGATTTACATTTGCTTTGTTACTGTCCACCACTGGGAATGAATGATTAAATATTCATCTATAAAATTTTGCCAGAGTTACAGATCAGATGTGGGATTCAGTCACCAACAAATCTTGCCACATGAGTAGCATTCACAGACGTAGTCTCCTCAAACATTAATATGAATTCCTTATACTCAGCACTGTAGCTAACTGGCTGTTAGCTTTTGACCAGATATGGTGAAAAAATGAAGCAATCCTGATTGGTTGATCCTGTTTCACATTACAGCATAGATAATAAGGTCTCGACGAACGGTGGAACATTTAAAACGAAACAATTGTACGAAATTTTTGTACAATTGTAACAATGGCTTCAGTAAACCTACAGTAAGTTAGGCTACAGTAAAAACAAATTTCTTCATATTTAATGCAAATATTGTTTGTATGAGCTGTAAAAAAGCATTTGTAAACGTCATAAGGTTTTTAAAGGGGATGTTATATTTGACTCTGCCTATCATCATGCTAACGCTTCGTAAAATCTGCGTGTCCTTAGCGCAACCTGCACTACGAAGCCACCGTCATATGCCGTGTATATAGTTTACAACAAGAAGCAAATACATTTTTATGTGAAGTTCTTACAGACTATAAAGATTTGTGGAAGCACAATGGGATCAGCACTTAAATGTCATGGTCGGATTTAAAGTTAGACCTTTTCTTTTTTCATCTATAACGTTACTGGAATTTATGGGTTCATGGAGAATTTGAACACTTCAGCTGTTTCTTTCCCTTCCTGGGTGGCTATCTGTGACTCCGAGTGAGATAACTCAATCGCTCCATTTCATCTCTCTGTTCTGCTTTCTCCTCTAAATGCCTTCCTCAGGTCCAACGCTCCATAACACACACACAAACATACACAATGATGCACATGGTGCAGATGGTCATAGGACACCCAAGAAAAAAATCTCATCCCTTTATCAAGTCATCTGAAATATGCAGGGAGTGGACAGAATGCTGTTCCACCTCATCTTGTTGTCTTTCATCTGCTTCCCATCTTACATAAGCCGGCAAATATATGCACGCCAAGCGCACAGAGCCATTTATAAAAAAATAAAAAAATAAAATGATGGGTTGCCAGATTAGAGGAGACACTGGAAGCCTGCGGTCCACAAAGTTCTGAGGTAAAAATTCAGAGAAAAGTTTGGCGTCCCAACATATTTGCACCATTTCCGCTATAATAGATGCCTCTATTGCTTCAGACACCATTAGAAGCCACATGTATTTGCATTTCTTGTAGTCAGATTGAGCTCTGATTAGAAGCAGATGCCTTTCTGTCTCTTTTTTTTTTATCTCCAGAAAGCCAAGATCCTGGTTCATCAATCCCCTCTTCAGTTCCCCACCCCAAAAATGCACAAACCTCAGAGAATCTGGGCTTTCGTATGGTCCCAAAATGGAGAAAATTGCTCCTACGTGGAAGGTTCTGACTCGCTATTGATGTGATGCATGTTTCAGATGCTTCCTCTTGAATTATGAATATGTCTGGTCTGGAAAAAAAAAGTCTTAAAAGCATGGTCACGATAGATCTGTCTGGATGGTTTGTTCGACAGAGTGTCCAAATACGCTCTTCCTTCACAGAATTCCATTTCTTCAGCCGATTCGCTTTCAACTATCTCCAGCACCACTGGAACATGTTGCGGTGGCTTTTCCGTTATGCATAGTTTTAGACAAGAAACGATTTTCAGTGGGGAAAACGCCCGTTAACCACAATGCAATCCAGGACTAGACCTAATCTGCGTCAGTAAGAAAAAAACAGACTTCTTTTTATTCCTTCACAGTGGCAAGAGATCCAGCCGTCCTACAGACAGAGAGGACGCTAATGTTTCGGATGCGGAGTCACCAGTGGAAGCCTTCTTCCATGAAGACCGAGAATGGCTCCCCATGGAGGAGGAAGAGGACCCTCCACCCCACTTGCTGCTCCCAGACAGCTTGGAGCTTCTCGAGAAAGTGGAGCGCAAGCTCAAGAAGAAGCGGCGCAACAGGTTAAAGAAGCAACGCCACCGGCAGTTCAATGACCTCTGGGTCAGAATGGAGGAAAGGTGGGTTGAGAACAAGAATTCTTTTGAATCGTTTTTTTATGGATTTAATGTCTAACATGAATGCTAGCAAATAGGGTTTGTCGAGTTTTCCCTGGCATAATAAAATACATCACATTGTACTCTTCTGACAAAGAAAAAAATATGGGCTAACTGAAGAAACTTTAAATAAAAAACCTGTCTATATAGACAGGAAAATGGCTAATCAGAAGGTAGTGAGTTCAATTTCCATATCACCAAGCTGCCACTGGTGGGCTCTTTGGCCGCCTTGATCCAGTTGCTTTTGATAAAAGTGTGAACTAAATGAGGTAAATGTAAACCCTTTTTAAAAGTTGTAGCTAAATGGTGGTAGCCCAGTGGTTAAGGCTTTGGGTTACTGATCAAAAGGTCAGAAGTTCAAGCCTCAGTATTGCCAAGCTTACTATTTTGGGCCCTTGAGCAAGGCTCTTAAGCCTCTGTGCTTTAGAATCGATGTAAAATGGCTGACCCTGCGCTCTAACGCCAGCTTCCTAACATCTCTGGGAAATGTAAAAAAGGAATTTCAATATGCTTTAAACTACATGTGACAAGCACCTTTTTTCATTCTTTCTTTTTTCTAAATGGGTTAAGTTAAGTTATTAAAAAAAAAACCTGTACAAAAATTTTTCAAGTATTTTCAAGTAGCAGAACTATGACTAGAATGAACCATTAGCTCGAGGTCCACAGGAAAACCAGGGCTACAAGGTACAACAACTGATCAAGGTAGTTTAACCTGTAACCGTTTGAGAGGCGCTAGAAAGACCACCCGAGAGTTCGACTTCCTTTTTGCGTGTGAGAATATGCAGAAAGTAAACAATTGACATGCAACACAAAGAAAGGCTGAAAGTTCATCATACTTGGAAGGTTCCAGTTAGAGCCCGTAAACGATTTCCGTAAATTCTCCAGGTGAAATTTGAGACTTTCTTATAACAGGACGTTATCTGTTTCCATCACGCAAGGAGTTTCTGGATGGTTCCTAGTATTTCTGTTTCGAAGAGAGAGCTTGAGGCAGCTGGTCTAACTGTTCTCCGGATGTAGGGTGTATAGTGTTGGTTAGAGGTGTTTAGCTTGAGGCGACGGCAAGAGAGGACACGGTTTGGCAGGAAGCAGTCGGTCTCTGATACGCAGGTGTTACGTTCTTCGGGGAGTCCTGGAGGCTTCTGCGCTATCACATCTCACGCTTTATACATGCATACATACACATGAGACTGCAATCCCATCGTCCCCCTGCAGCACTGCCTCTGTCTGGACTGGTCTGTCATTCAGAGGGATTCTTTACCTCGTGTTAACGCCCATGGACCAACACTTGAAATCTGAGGACTTCCTCTGAGAAAATGTAAGACAAGGCATCCATCATGAAGTGTTTTTTTTTATAATTTACACAAGTGACTAAAAATTGAGAGGTTTTTAAATCAGTGGTAATAAACCACATTAATTGAATAAACTGTTGTAAGGAGTTAAGGGACTCTTTATTATTGTGTAAGTATAAATTTGACACAAGCCCCTGGTCTATGGCTTCTTTTTAAAGGATTTCTACCAAACTCCCAACGAACTCCCCTAAACACAAATATCCCTGTACCTTGTTGGTTAAAAACTCCATCTGATGGTTCCTGTATATTTTGCCTTTGCCTACACAAGTGCAAAAGAAAATAGCCCCATAACAGATATACAAAAATATACGTTGGTGCTCCGCATCAGGTGAAACCCAGACTGTAAAAGCAAACAGTATTTCGGAATATGTACAGTATATACACATCACATTTATTTTTACCCGCAGCAAAGAAACTCAGGCACCCGAACGTTTGGCCAGCAAGTTGTTGTCCAGGGTCTTGATTATAGAGAGCCTCAACCCCTCCACCCTCCACACAAACATATGTCCGTCATCATCCCATGACTCTGGAGAACGTGTCAAATGAATTTGTCTACGATTTTAAACTAACGCGTACAAGCTGTGGTGGTTTCACCAGCTGGACTCCTGAAGACGGGGGAGAAACACGTGGGAGTTCCACCGGTCTGCAGAAACTGATGACAGAAACCAAGAAAGTTGATGTGATTTCAATTTTGGGGGGAAAAAAGGGACTAAAAGAATTTGCTAGTCTTTTCTCAAAGCAGTCTCACCTTGTCTAATGCCAGACTTTTACCCAAAAATCAACAGCCTCAAATATTTTCTCCCTGCATTTGAATAAATCTATTGATCGTGACTGCTTGCTGCATATCCATGTGCAACTATCACAAGAGTGCTGTGATGGATTATTACCAGCATCTGGAGACTGTCGGTGGCGAATATGTGCATTTGCGATCGTCAAATGAAATTTGTATCTTTAAACGCCCGAAGCCCCGCCCCCTTTCCCACCCCCTCAGTTTGCGGATGAATAGCTGCTTTTTTTTGTTTGTTTCGCTATCTCTTTAAAGCATGGCCGAATGCTAAGTGTCAAAAAGCTTTAGGAGACTCAAATCAAGCTTAAGTAAACCTTTATTCAGAGTAAAAAAAGAAATCAAAAGGGGAGAAAAGAGAATGAAACGGCGAAAAGAACAGAAAATGTGACATCAAGCACTGATGTATTGCAACGAAAGCTACTACAATTACAGAGATGTTTGAAGAATTTTGTTTCACAATTTTTCCCAAGAAATGGCTAGTATTTTCTCTTTTGCCAATCGAATCCCAAAAAAACTCATTTTATTGAAAGACTAAGCAAGAAATAACACAATTTTCTAGATTGTTAATAACGAGCAGAAAAACAGAAATGTAGCATAACTGGAGTTCATGTCCCAGAATCTCCAACCTGTCATAAAAAGGCCTCTGGGGCCTGTATCAGTTGTATGTCTCCAATTTGTATAAAAAGTCCATATAAGTAAAATGTAAGTACCAATGTAATAAAATATTTAGCTGAACCAAATCAAGTAGTAGTGATTAGATTTTTTTCAGCTTGGTGTGGCTGGAATTTGAACTCACAACCTTAGGATCCAAACCCCAACACTTTCAATGCCTTAACAACCACATCCAGACATTCTTGAAATGTGTGTCATGTGTGTATGGAGCCTGTTCAAGGAACCAATTTTGCTCATCCACCTCTAATGGATCTTCTAAAAACTCCATTGCAAATCCATACAACATGTTTTTTTTTTTTTTTTTCAAACACATTAGACACGTCAAACAATTTTTCCATACAGCCACTCGTTCATAACCGGAATTAATACAGCAAGATCCAAAAGACCTCCAACCTTCAGCAATATAATTCAAAGTACATTTTATTTACTGTGTAACCATCATCTGTATCCTATTAAAAAACAAAAAAAACAAGGATGGCTCATAATCTGCTTTCTCCTCTATTCACAGCACGACGCTGGAACCGCCCCCAACCGTCGTCCGCATCATAAACGGTTACATCGCGGTCCGGTCGGACTCGCGAGAGCACGGGAGATCCGATCACGACAGGACTTTCTCAGGCTCCGCCCCTACAGCGCGAGGGTCTTCCTTTTTTATGCTGATATTGTGCCTTCAGGTCATCGTGCTTCTTGGCTTAAGCCTTTAAAGCCTCTACATGATCTCCACCTCGACCTTAAGACATCCTCAGACGTTTTAAAAAGGCTCTACAGGGCATTAGGAGAGAGACTGAAAACGAAAAAGACTGCTGTACATGAATGTATTCTTCATTTTCTGAAGGATGACCGATTCACTGCAATCGACTGCAGGATCTGTAAATACCAAATGTATCATAGATGTAATTTAGAGACGTGAATAAAGACGGCTGCTTTGTTATGTTTTTTTTTTTTTTTTTGGTTCGGTTTTATATAAAAAGAAATAAGATTTGCTCTATATTTTTGTGACTATATGAGGTATTAACTAACATTTTGTATTTTTTTTTTTTTTCTCAGATCTCCCTTATTCGCGGAAAATAGCGCGTCACTGTTATTCCCATCCTCTCATGTGTTTTTGTTTTATTACAAGGAGTTTATGTTTAATTTATTAAATATATAGCTTTAGCGTATTCTTATTATTATCCGTACGATTTCCGACAGCTCTTTATGGTTACGCTCTTCTTTTCCGCGCTTTCTACACATTCCCATATCACCGTCATCTGGTAGTACACAATCCGGTAACGTGCAGTACCTGCTACTCAGATTTGGTTTGTTTATGCGATTGAAAGCAATAAACTATTTATCTAGTTGCTGTCTTGTGTGTGAAAAGAGAAAAAAAGATCAGGAATGGGTTGTTTTATTGATTGTGTCAAATTGCTTGGCTGCAATTGGATTTTATTACCTGATTATCAAATTCCTTTTACCGTGAAACCGTGTTTGCGTATAAGACCTACACTGTATCAACAAAACTATTGGGACTTGCGGAACACAATTGTATAGAACGTCTCTGGATTTGGAAGCATGGAATTTCCCTTCGCTTGAACCCTGAGACCCAAACCTGTTCCCGCATGACGATGTGCACAAAGCAAACTCCATGAACATTCGCTTTACATGGTTTGGTGTGGAAGATCTCCTGCGATAGCACTCCAACCCTATTGAACACCTTTGGGATGAACTTTTCATGCTGACTGCACCCCAGGCCTCCTCACCTCAGCTACATCAGTACCTCACATTACTAGCTAACTGTCTAGCAAACTCCAAAAATCTATTTTAAGATCTTCCCATAAGAATGGATGTTTTTATTGAAGGCTATAACAGTAAATAAAGAAAGGGGGTGTTTAAAAAGCACATTTGTGTTTAGGTGTAAATGATCAGGTGTTCCAGGGCACATCTGGAGCATCTGCTCAGGTCAACAGCGCGTACAGCGGAAGCGTTTCAAGGCTTTTCTCCGAGCGCTGAATGAAAAGGCTATGACTTTCAACACGATGGTGTTGATGGTGGGCACCAGATGGCTCGCATTTTTATTCCACCCGCAAGAACCCGAGTCGTTCTCCACGATTCGCTTGCGGAACACGAAGAGCCAGATGTTAAAAAAAAGAAAAAAGGCGGAAGAGTCATGACCCGGTATCTGGCGAGCATGCTCCTTATTATCTCATGGAGACATTTCAAGCATTGGTTAAAAAAGGGAGAAATTTATCTTGGGAATGTTTAGGCTCCATTGGTGTAGCTATTCTTGCCTGGGGTCTGAGGTACGTGGAGTTAATTTGCGCTTATAATTCCCTCCACTCTTCTGGGAAGATGTTCCACTAGATGTTGGAGTGTGCTTGTGAAGATTTGTGGAGATTCATTCAGCCACATGTGTATTATTAAAGGCAGGTTATGATGTAGGTGAGGAGCTCTGAGGTGCAGTCAGTGTTTCAATTTATCCCAAAAGTGTGCAGTAGGGTTGAGGTCAGAGCTCTATAGCAGGAGATCTTTCACTCCAACTATGCAAAGCATATTGGCATGGAGCTGGCTTTGTGCACAGGGGCATTGTCAGGCTGGAACAGTTTGGGGTCTCCTAGCTCAAGCGAAAAATTTCGCTATCATCATCACTATTCCACAACTTTTCATCCACTTACATTGAGCAAAAAAAAGTCTCCAAAGGTCCCTGTGTACGCTGTCACTATGGAAACTATAATATAATAACACATTAGCATCATCTGTGTTGTACCTGGAATTACTCTCAGAGCTGCTGGCCAATCAGAATTGAGAATTAAATAACAAAAAGCAAAGAAATACCGAATTCACTTCCATTTATGTGAATGTTAAATCACACACATGACACTTCATACAAAATCAGAACATAAATCCATGCGTTGATGCTGCGTGGTCTTTGTATCTCGGAATAACTGATGATTTATGTGTGTGTTTATTGCCAGCTAGAACATGCACGATGAAATAAACACAATTAGCTGCTGCTGATACATTTATGGCTTTTATTTTTTATTTCTTTTTATATAAAACTTCGTCATATCGGCTGATGTTCTCCATGTCATCCATAATGTCGCACACACATTTCTGTTCCACATACACACTGCCTCGGTCTGAGTACCAAACGTCAAACCCAGACGATGCAGCGCTGATATACAGCCGGTACACGTTTAAGGTCTTATGAAATGACGTGGGGCAAATGGAGGTGCCAGATGAGTGGTGAATTACCCCTGCGGGAAAAGGGGGAAAAATAAAAAAAAAGCTTTGAAATCCTTTTTTCCAGCCACAGACTCGTGGACGATGCACAGATGGACATTTTGGGTCGAGGATGGTGAATCACGGAGTTCAGCCCCAAACACGATTTCTTTTTAGATCTTAAAGGTTTGTTGTGTCAATCATGATTTGAGGATGAAGCTCTTAGTCAGTGAATTACAGTTGCTTGAGGTCACTTGGTTTCGGTAATAGGGATCTGAGAGGGGGGATTTACCGTCAAATGCAAAAGTTAGTACGCCCCAATGGGGGTAAAGAAATGAAGGAATGTCTTTTTAAAGAAATGGAATGGCACGGGTTTGCGTTATAATGAAGAATGTACACTATATGGATGAAATTACTGGAACACCTGACTTTTCCAGTCATATCTGGTTTCTCTCTGAACTGTTGCTACAAATTTGAAGGCGCACGATTGTATAGGACGTCTTTGGATGCAGTAGCGTGTAATTTTCCCTTCCCATTAACTAGGAGACTAAAATCTGTTCTAGCCTGATGACACCCTTGTGCACAAATCCAGCTCCATGAACATGGGCTATACACGGGTTGGATTGGAAGACCTCCTGCTATAAAGCTCTGACTTCTACTCTATTGAACACCATTAATTACTCTTCACCTCATCTACATCAGTATCTGACTTTACTAACAGCCGTGTGAATAAAGCACAAATCTCTACATGTAAGCTCCAAAAATCTAGTGTAAGATCTTCCCAGCAGAATGGAGGGTAATATTGCTGCTCATAGCAGTAAATGAAGAAAGGGATAAACAAAAGCACATCTGGAGGTGGTAGTTTAACCCTTAGTGAGTTCATATCCGTGCCACATCAAGCTGCCACTCCTGGACCCCTGAGCAAGACCCTTAACCCTGTAGCTGCTTAGTTGTATGAAAATGAAAGTCACTCAGTATAAGAGCATCTGCCAAATGCGTTAAATGTAAATGCTTTCAGGTGTAAAACGACCAGAAGAATCAAATCTGTTCCAGCATGACGATCCCCTGTGCATGAAGCTAGCTCCATCAAGATATGGTTTTGATACCAGACTTAATACCTGCTTTTGTTGTTATAATAACCTTCATGCTTCTTATAAAACCATTACTGAAGCAATCTGAGAACGTCTGGGTTTCAGTCAGTCTTCCAGTTCATCCTAAAGTTATTTGTTGTGGTTGTGGTCAGGGTTCTTGACTTCTTTGGATCCAGCCTTTCCAAACTATGTGTGCAAGAAGCTCCATTTGCATCCAGGGGCGTTGTCATGTCATGCTGGAACAGTTTGGACCTCTCAGTTGCGCTGATGGCAAAAAAATGTAATGCAACACAATACAATGCCTTTCAATTTAATTGTTTGGTTTGAACTTTGGTGGGTTTTAACAGGAAGCGTTGACCATATATGGTCATGATGCTGTAGCCTTTAAACTCTAAAGCGTTCAAGGTGAAAGAAAACTCAAGTAAATCAAATAATTGCATTCTGTTACCTCCTCCCTCTGAATCGGGGTCTGAATAAAGCTGCAATTCACGACCGAACAGCGTTTTTTTTACCCCTGATGAAAAAGAATACGCAAACTATTGTGAAAGTGTCATTAATCACAGAATGTCACTGGATTGGAATAGTGAGCGGTGTGTTTAGGCTGAGAGTTTAAGATTCATTGCCGTGCCGAGCTCCGGTCGCGTCAGCGGCCTAATTGAAAGCGAGCGACTCTGCGTTGAGCGTAATGACGATGGAAGTCTCCTTTCTACTTCTCGGTTCAGGTTCTACGCTTCACGACCGCAAGGCTATACAACATCGCCCTGCTTGCGTTTTTTTCCCCCCTAAAAGGTAAATATGTCATAATTTGGCTATAAAGTCAATGTACAATGACCAGCACTGGATTGTTTTTGTCTGTACCTTAATCCCGACGTCGGCGTCGTCATCAATCAAACGCACGTGCGGCAATGTTTACAGCGCTCCGTTTGAGGGGGTTGGAATCGATCGATGTGGGTGTGCGGTGTGTGTGTATTGGTTTGAGCTATGACACACACTCTGGAGTTTATTTTTACAAACTATAGTAAAAAAAAACACATAGGTGGCCATTCCCAGCACACAGGCCCCGGGAGCTGAGGCTTGACAGCAGATGCGTAATCAAGTGCAGGACAAATGACCCTGCTGTACAGAGCTTATGTTAAACGTCTGCTGTGAATAAAAACACACACACACACACACACACACACACTTTCATGGGTTTCTGTTTCCATTTACGCAGCGATCCCATCTGGAGGCGCGTAATTAGCTTCTTATGGACGTGCATGCCTTATGGCTACACTGAGTCAAATTCATTGCTCTCATGTTATTGACTTGTGTTCAGTACGTGAAGCACCACGGATGACGATGTACAGTGTGTGTGTGTGTGTGTGTGTGTGTGTGTGTGTGTGTGAGACAGCTCGAGCTCTGCTCACAGCATCGCTACACCGATTTGCAACGGATTTACTGTACTTGCGTTTTTAGCATGACGTTACGTGCGCACTTTAATAGCACACCAGCAAAATGATGACACGATCCACGTCACGATGACGTAATAACACACGTGAAAAGAAAATAAATAAGACATAATAATGCAAACATGAGGCCTATCAAATAAGCAATAAAATGCTAAATCTGTCTTTTGCGATTTATACAAATATAAAACAACACGTAACATTTTAAAGTCACGATGTACAAAAGATCAAATATATAGAGAAGACATTGCGTCGAACGAAAGCCCAGAAGCATATCTATTTCCTGAGAAATGCTGTTGAAGGTCAAGTTCCTACCACCTGTCCTCATCATGCTCATCATGCTCACGCTACAGATGGACCATCAACACAATCCTGAGCATCAATGCTGGGTTTGGGAATGAAGCGAGGATGGCTGAGAAGATCAGGGGTCTCTCTTTCCACCATCCTAGATATTTACACAACATGATGTGTCTAGCAAGCATTGTGGCTGAACACACACACACACACACACACACACACACACACACCCTTCACCCAATCTTCAATGGGCAATGGGGCCCTCACAGTTGAACAGTTTCTTCACACACACACACACACACACACACACACACACACACACACACACACACACACACACACACACACACACACACACACACACACATCATGTGTTCATTTCTTTTGATTCATGTAGATTTTTGGTCCTGGTGGAACTTTGTTTTGCTTCACTGAAAATGACAATCAAGGCCACTTGACCTAATTCACATATTTAAATGCAAAAAACTGACTTTAAATGTAAATCATTAATTAAATTACTATATATTTGTAAAAAAAAATTATAGTTGACTTTAATTAAAAGAATTATAATAATTATAAATGATATAAACATACTATATGCAATTATGCTCTATTACTATTTTACATTTATTTATTATTTAAATTTTTTCAGTAATTAACGAATACGTCTCTTTATTGTTATAGTTAATTATTTCAAACACATTTAACATTAAAACATTTTCCAATTCTTGTATTTATTCCTATATTTGACCAGTAGGTCTAATAAAATTTAAAGCTGCTGTAATGACTGGGAAAAAAAGTACTTGGACACCTGACTTTTACCGCCTCATGTGATTCTTCCCCAAATTTGGAGACACACAATTGTATAGAATGTATTTGGGTTTGGAAGCATGACATTCTCCCTTCACTTGAACTAGGAGAGCCAAACCTGTCTCAGCATTACAAATACAGACCTGTGCACAAAGCCAGCTTTGTGAAGATGCACTTTACATTGGTTGGAGTGGAAGATCTTCTTTTATAGAGCACAGACCTCAACCATATTAAACACCTTTGGGATGAATGTGAATGCTGACTGAGGCCTCCTTACCCACATCAGTACCTCCTTTTAATAATGCCCTTGTGGCTAAATGATCACAAATCTCCACATAAACACTCCAAAATCTGGTGGAACATCTTCCCAGTAGAGTGGAGGTTATTATAACAGCGAATGCGGACTAAATGTGGAACGGGACACAGACATGTGTAGCGTCTGGCAAAGAAACAGAAATATAGAGAAGAACAGACACAGCATCATCAAGGGGGTATAAGACAGGAAGATCTGAAGGTAAGTAATGCACTTCTTGATTCTGATTGGTCAGAAGATTTAGTGTGGGGTGAGGAATCTCACAGCAGACTCACCAAGACTTTTGCTCACTGTATGAGCGTAAATGAATCATCAGCAGGTCTTTGAAGATGAGAAGGTGGGCGGGGCTTCATGTCTGTCATCCAGGTGGACGCATGTTCTTCACCTGTAGCTACAGCTGCTTGAGGCTGAGCTCCACTTCAAAAGGAGATATGAAACATACGAACAAGGACACAATCAGCGAGAGAAAGAGCGTGCGTGCGTGTGTGTGTGTGTGTATGAAAAGAGTGAGTGCAAACACCTGCACTCGCCCCCCTCCTCCTCCTTTAATCTCAAAAATGTCCACAGATGTCATGTTGATTTGTGGAGCACGTGACCTCATTTCTTCTCTGTTTTTTTGTGATTCATTTCCATGTTTTCACGAGATAACTGATGGAGGAAAAGAGATTGTGAATTCTGGCTCACACACACACACACACACACACACACACACACACACACACACACACACACACACACACACACACACACACACTGTTTTTCTGGAACGCTCTTCAGTCTGCTCTCTGTGATTTGGCACTGAGGAAATCCTCAGCAGGAAACTAGCAAATATTTGCACCCTTTTTTTTAAGCAACGTTTATCTTTAAAAGAAATCAATCATATGCTTTTTAAAGCTTTATAGAAAAATCACAAGCAACTTGATGATGAACCTGATGTGGCCTGAAATGTAAGCAAACACACACATGGGAATAACGAGGAACAAAATTCCCAAACTCTAAATGTTTTTAAAAAAAAATCACAAGCAAAAAAACTTTCGAATCGTTTAGAAAAAAATGCAAAATCGTATAAATTGGATCATTTGAAAACAAAATCACGTGGAATAATAATAATTTTATAATGTGGAGGAATTTTAATTATATAAAATTCTATAACCTGAAAAATAAACATGATATAAACAAAATATAATAATAAATTAAAGGGATAAATAAAGCATGTAAGGAGAAACATTTGTGAAATCCAATTAGACATAATCAAAAAAAAAAAAATATATATATATATATATAAAATAAACCACATGATATAAATAATATGAACAATGAATCGTCAATTAAATAAAAATAAAAGGAAATTATATAAAAAAAAAAGAATCACATGCAAAAAAGAAACACACGGCCAAACGTGTAGCACAAGGAAACTGATTAAATACAAAAAAATGTAATCCATTAAAAAATATTACAAATATAGTAATTGTAAAAATAATGTATTAAAATCTAAATTTAAATGTGCAGTATTAAAAATAAATAAGATAAATATAAAGATAAGATAAATAAGATAAACAATAAAGTATAAAATGTCTAGATGTGTGACTGGTCTGTGTACTTTGTTTCTTAATTCGCAGCTAAAAACAATGTTTTTCTTTTTTTATTTATTGATTAAATATTAAAAGCAGAAAAAGGAGAACATTTGTTATATATTTCTTTTATCTATGTGGTGAATCACACACAGACTGTTGTCATCACACAATCACACAATATAAAATACTGATAAATGCAGTAAAGTGCACAATTGTTCCAATCTATCATCTAAAATGGAATTTCATTGGTGTTCTTTTCTGAGGAAGAAATGTCCACATTGGTGCCATTTACCAAATAATGAATAATATGATACATTCTAGAGCAAAATATTCAGAGTTTGGGGCAGAGTTGGGCAGGGCTGGGTTGGGCAGGGCAGGGTTGGTCAGGGCAGAGTTGGGCAGGGTTGGTCAGGGCAGGGTTGGGCAGGGTTGGGCAGGGCAGAGTTGGGCAGGGCTGGGTTGGGCAGAGTTGGTCAGGGCAGAGTTGGGCAGGGCAGGGTTGGGCAGGGTTGGTCAGGGCAGAGTTGGGCAGGGCAGGGTTGGGCAGGGTTGGTCAGGGCAGGGTAGGGCAGAGTTGGGCAGGGCAGAGTTGGGCAGGGCAGAGTTGGGCAGGGCTGGGCAGGGCAGAGTTGTTTTGCCATGAGTGTATGAAGATTTTGAATGTGGCATAACACTGTAAGAAGAGGACATTGTGGGACCACTTCCTGTCGCTCCCTTCAAGCTTTTGAAAAGCACCTAGTGACCCATATGAACTTCTCAGAGTGAAGCCAGAATGTTGGATGAAGCCACTGATGGTTAAACAGTTATTTTATGTCTGGATTGTTTGAGTCCCACACAATGAGATGCCAAGAAAACTTAAGTGAAGCAAACGTAAAAAAAATGTGTAAATATTAAACGTTCTGAGCAATAAATTCTTTTATTCATCATTATTTTATCATTTGGTTTTCATTTTCGAATTAAAAAACACGTTTTGTGAATTATGTGATGATTCATGTGTGACTTCTCGGGAAGGATATTTATTACAGATCTTTTTCCTTCATCAGCAGTAAATCCATTTCAGAGCTGATTTTATCACACACGCGCACACACACACACACACACACACACACTACTCCTCCTTTGAGGTTGAGGAAGTCGGCCTGTGGCTTTGATAAATTATTCATCGCACTTTTAATTCATATGTTGATCGCATCTGCTCTCGATCTTCCACTCCAGCTCGTAAAAAACGATTGCTCTGACCACTGAGCGCTTCAGCAGCAAGCCAGGTGGACACAAATCTACTTTCCAAATCTGCACATGAACATGATTTCACCTCCAGTCCATTTCTTTTAGTTATTTTGAAAAAGAGACAGGAGAGACGCTCGACTGCCAAAGATCCGAGTGTAATTTTTATCAAAGCGGGTCTCCGGGCCAATCTGCCAGGATTTATTCCAAACTAAACAGGTAAGACATATGCTCACTTGTTTGTCGATCTGAAAGGGCCATCGTTTGGCTCTGGTGTGAGCGTGCAGTGCCAGTTTCCCAAACGCATGGAGCCAAGCTCTGGTCCTCATTAAAGCGTTCAAAATCCTTTCAGCATCATGGTGGATCTAATCGGCAACTCGTCTGTGGCTAGAAGCGCCAATCAGTGCTGTTAAACCTAAACATCACATGTATGACAAAGTGTTCTGTCTGTGCTCACAAGACCAACTACAGCTAAGGAAGGAACGCTGAACAACAGAAAAGAACGAGGAAAGGGCAGAACAGGACAGGAAAGGACAGCATGAAACCGAAATCTACTGGACAGAAAAGGAAAGAAAGGAAAAGGATAGAGCAGGGCAGGGCAGGGCAGGGAAGAATAACAGAGCAGGGAGGGACAGAACAGGAAAGAAAGGGACTGGAAAGGAAAATGGACAGTACAGGATGAAATTAAAACAACAAAAAGGACAAAACTGGGGGAAAAATGCAGTACAGAATGGAAAGAACAGAAATGGGACAGAATGGGAAAAAGTCCAGTAGAGAACAGAAATGAAAAAAGAAAAGAAAGTAAAGAAAAAGGGTACAAAATAAGAAAATGAAAATAAAACAAATGGAAAATAAAGGACCATAACGTTTTAAAGAGAGATTTCAAAACAATGGAAAGTAAATAAAAAAAGGAAAGTGAAAGAACAGAAATAAGATGGAATGATAAATATTTGCTGATGCACAAATCAAAACAGAGTTCCTGCTGTATCACACCATTTCAGTATAAAATCCCAGACCTTATCATTCCTTATTTACTGAGGTTTCCACCCAATTCCACCACAGTCCCTGAGAGGGTAGAGTCAGCGTCTGAGCAGATCACAGAGGATGCCGTGGAGCCATTTCTGCTGCGCTGAACACACCTACTCAATCTCCTGCTCTGAGAGCGATGCTTGAAGTGGAGGCCAAGGACCGCAGGAGTCCCGGGGAGTGTCAGCAGACCTTAGGCATGCTAATGTGGTCTGAGGTGTATAGGCTTTCTCTTCAAAGACCGAGAGGCAAAAAGAGTCGCAGCATGAGGGTGAAAAAGCGAGGCGGTGTTCAGTTTACAGCCGTATTCCGTTACCGTTAATATTAATATGACAAAGCAAAAGCAGCCCTACTGAATACTGAATACTGAATGGCCGTGTGAAAAAGAACAAGGCTGAAATGTTGCCATACAGCTGCAATGGAGCCATTGGATCTCTCACTAATGTAAACGTGGTTGAGCTTGAGTTCTGACCGAGAAAGCCCCTCAAAAGATAGTTGTTCAATCGATTTTGGCAGTTTGTGCTTGTAAAAACTGGAAAGGGAATTTTTGAAACATTACTCATTCACTCAAATTATACTGTTTTGCCAAAAGTCTTGCGTGAGGAAGTGTTCAATAGAACAACAGTTTTAAGACAGTCATACCTCTGCAACAGACCATGCAACCACATGAAACAGGTTTTCCAGTAAAGAGCGTGAATCAGAAGGTCCAGATGGGCAATGAACTGGAGTAGAAGTTAGTCAAGCTTGGCAAGGACACCTGATGGTATCAGTGGACTTGGGAATAGTAGTGTCCAGCCAGAAACAATTTCAGTATATTTTTATTTTATTTTGAAAAGGATCCATCACAGCACTGGTTTGTGACGGGTCATGGCACCAACCTCTTTTATGAGAAGTTGCAATTAGTCAGTCAACCAGGCTTGGCAACAAATGGTGGTGTCCGGCAAGAAGTAATGATCTGATATTTAAAATGATTTTATACCAAAGTTTTGTGAGCCATTTTTGCTCTTACAATATTCTCCACTTTTCTGGAAAGGCTTTCCAGATTTTCAAGCAAATAATCATGGAGTTTGCATAGTGCAAAGAGATATTATCAATCTTAAACAGGTTTTAGTCGTCTTAGTTCCAGTGAAGAGACATTGCAATGTAAAATAAATTAAATAAATAATATTTCTAGCAACAGCTTGGAGAGGAACCACATATGGGTGTGAGTGGGTAGTCAGTGGTGGATGAAGTACACAAAGCATGTAATTGAGTAAAAGTAGAGATAAACTCTGTCAAATATTACACAGTAAAAGGATAAGTGTCCCTTTAAACTTTCACTTGAGTCAAAGTACAAAAGTATTAGCTTTTAAATGTGCTTGAGTATCCAAAGTTCTATGATTTATTGTAGCTATAATAATGTCTTATAATAAACTGTGTCACAAGACTTATTGCTTAATAAACTCAGTTCATGTTAAAAGACTCTAATGTTACTTTAAACACACAATTCTATTAATAGAATGATATTAATAAGTCAAATACTGATTGATATCTAATAAATTATCATGAGCCTAAAATCCTCTTTTCAACCCTGTTTGAGTTTGAGTCAGGAGTTTCTACCATCATTTTTTTCTCTCCAAATGTTTTGCTTGCTGTTGAACTGATGCTAAACTGTTGCTGTTCATGCTAATGTTCATGCTAAGTAGCGACCAAGCGGCATATATATATATATATATATATTCATACCGATTCGTTCTGTTACAGGGTTTGGTACCCATGTGTACCAAATGCAATACTTTTTACGTGTGGAACATAATTAAAATCTGAGTTTCCTCAGGAACGTATAAAGTGGTGGACCGCAAGTTTGTTTAGTCTCTTCCTCACACTTTTCAGCGCTTTGAGATATTTAGTGTTTTAACGTCAAAACATACACAACAATGCCAAGGGTATTAGAATGAGACTTGAGTTAGCGCTGAGCCACTGTGGCTTCTTACTCCATACCGGAAAAAAGATTTGTTTTGCACATGCATGAAAACGCTAAACAATCAATAGTGCTAGCGTTATGGATTCAAGATTAAAGATTTTTTATTTATTGTCACGTATGTAATTTATTCGTACAAACTCTATTTTGAAATGTTACTCCGAACTTTCGATTTACTCGTGGCTTCTCGCAAACTATCAGATTTTTTCCGTTGTATAATACATGTCCAGTTTCTATAATGGTTGGGTGGCACCATTGTAGTACTGACCCCCAAGGTCTCTTGGCTTGATCCTGAGTTTAGGTCACTGCAGACTTTTACACATTCTTCCAATTTCCCACAGGTTTCCTCACTTCCCATCACATGCCAGTACAATGGCTTCAACAAATTGCCCCTACGTCTGATTGCATGTGCATGCTGCCCTGAGATGGACAGAACTTTCGTCCAGAGTGTATTCCCACATTATATCCAGTGTTTTTAGGATAAACTGCGAATAATGTGACACCATAACTCAAAGTTGTTTGTCTTTTTGTCAACAACGCTCCATGAAAAAAACTTTCCACAGACCCAGAGCTGTCCATCTCTTTGGCTTTAATTAAAACATAACGTATTTTAAATAAAAAGATAATCACTATTATAATATACATTTTCCACTTCATTTATTACACCGGCATTCGGTTGCAAACTGTAAAACTTTTTACAAGATTTCAATTCCGAGCTTTCCGAAAAATCCAAAACACTCCCAAATGCTAACTAGATGTTAAACAAAAAATGTTGAATAGTCCAAAAGTTTGTTTTCAACTACTCATTCAGAAGCTTGTAATTACCATAACTGAGACATGATGTAAACACTCCATTTGTTGAGAGTGTATTCACGATGCGGGTCATCCGTGAAAAATGAAACGATTGAATGGTGAAGAGAGTAAATTATAATAACACTTCTGTCAGAAGAACGATATGAACTTTGGAACAGACAGCACTGGCTGTGGGCCTGATGTGTGTAATTACTGATGGAGTAATTAGAGTTGGGCCTCTGCTTTTTTGGCTGAGGCGTGCTCCAGAAGGCCAGACAGGCAGGAGGGAGCGATATTTCCGAGCGGGAATGTGACTGATTTGGACCCGGAATGGATGTAGAGACAATCTTAGTGAAGGAGAATAAACTATTGCTCAACCTGGCTTTATCTTCTCTCTTCTGTCCTCCCTTTTGGGATTCTCCCACACTTTCGCGGTTATAGATTTAGCGTGATCTATAGCGGTTTCATTTTTACACGTTTATTTCCACACTCCCAAAGACACAATGACTCACATTATAGCGAGACAGAATTGGGACGCACGGTTCGGTTCAGAGTTCTTTTCTTTCGTTAAATCACGGTTGTCGAGACTTGAGGCCGTAGTTCCAATTACACATTCTTATCCATCTGCATGAAAAATTGACACAGAGTTTTGGATCCATTGCTCCATCTACACATCTTCTGAATAGATAGACACTGGAAATGAACTGTATGTGCAGGACAAAAAGCATATAAGGACATATGGAAAGAGAAAATGCAAATGACCTCAATTTCCCATTTCTCTTGGAAAAGTGTAGAGATGGAAGGTCCAGGATTTCCAGCACTGGGTTTTCTGCTCAAGCAGAATTTCTAGCAAATTAATTACTGGAACCTTGTGGTGGAAAAGCACAACCGCAACCTCATGGACTGTTAACTCTGATCCAGAAAGAAGCATTTCTTTGATTAGTGGTTGACCGATTGTTCAGTTTGGCCAGTTAATGAATCCAGGCAATTTATCATGATCTACATCAAGTATACGGAAGTCTTAAGAGGCAATGCCTTATAATATTTTTTTCTTTCTTGTTTTCTCATTATTACAAACTAATTTTCTCGTGATCTTGACTTCATATGAAATTGACTACACATTCAGGGTCGCAAAATTGTCGACGTCGATAAAGTTGCAGACCTGACAGCCCCCTTCTCAAGTGTTGGACACTCGTGTGAATTGACAATCACTAACAGACACAGTGCTGTTTCATCCGCCATTGTGAAAATTATGTCATGATCACAAGAAGACAAGAAAGAAAAAATGACAATCAATGGGCTTTTAGGACTTCCACACAAGCAAGCATTGGACAATTAATAATCCATTTACCAGGAAACACCACAACCATCTAATATGCTCACCAAGAACCACATTTCCATTTATCCAGCTGCTGACTAAGCCCAGGTATTACACATGCGCACCTTATATAATGAGATTCAAATGCTAAAAGTGAAGTATTTACTGCTCATAATACGTTCGTATGACTGATATTTCCAAGCCTTATTGTTCTACCTTCTCTTATTTGGCACATTTTGGGTTACTGTCCATATTTTTCTGGAACTTTCTGGAACTTTCTGATTTGGATTTGTTTGCTGTGGATTAAAAAAAAGGCTGTTTATCTCCTTTAGTTTTAGCTCCTTGTGTTGCGTAACAGCTACTCTCAAAATAAAACTATTTGTCGGTGTAAAACTCAAATTCTACAGTTATTATCCTCACATGAGTTGATCATTGCAAGTGCAAACTCGTCATGCTCTTTGGCCGCAATCGTTCGATTCATTCAGCAGGATTTTTCTTCTTTTTTTTTGTATTTAAGTGGCTAAGAATGCGAGAAAGTAGAAATATCTTAAACAAACATGAAATTAACCCAGTTTTGCCTGATATAACAGTAAACCAAATATTTAAAACAAAAAGCTTGTTCTATTAGCATTTATTTGTAAAAAGAAAAGCTAAATTTTCTGCCTCGCAAAAAAGAAAAAATTTACCAACAGCCTAAAATGATTGGTAAGACCCAAAAATACAATATATAGTCAGAAGTTTTGTGGACTAACCATAAAATCGGCTGAAGGTATTTGAAGTGTGCTTGTGGAGATTTGTGGAGATTCATTCAGCAAGGGTGTTAGTAAAGTCTGGTACTAATGTAGGTGAGGTGACGAGCCGGTCAGCGGTCACATTTATTTCAAAGGTGTTGAATAGGATTGGAGCTCAATAGCAGGCCACTCGAGATCTTCCAATCCAATCCATTTAAAGCATATCTTCATGAAGCTGGTTTTGTGCACAGGGGAATTTTTATGCTGGAGCATTTTTGGGCCTCAAGAAATTTAAGTTGAGTTGTTCCAATACTTTTGTTAGTCCTATCTTAGTGCTGAGATTTTAATCCAAATTTACTGAAAATACCAGAGCTTTACTTAAAACTGCAGCAATAAATCAGACACATGTAACCCTAGACCTTCTATCTCCCATCATTACATTTCCACAAGGATGGCAATTCTAAAGCTAATTGAGCTTATGGCTAACTTCAAGACATCCAACAAAAATGGAGCAAAGTCCAAAATATTCGATCCCAGCTCGCCAGGACTAGCTCAGTGAACAGCGAACCTGCACGCTTTACTGGTTAGCTATGCTTATTCAACGCTTCTGTGAAAATTTCCCTGGGTTTTTTTACTGGAACGTCATCCGGCATGGGCGTCCGCACAATCGCACATAAATCAGTTACTCTAAAAAGTGAAGGATGGCTTCTGCCACATGCTGTGTCACCTCATTTGTGTTTTTAATTAAGGCCCAGACAAAAAGCAACAAGCACAACAACACAACAAAAACGCAGATCTGAATATATCAGTCTTTAAAACGATTGCATTCATCAAACAAGAGATGGAAAAGTTATTGGATACAACATCTGCATCAAGTGGATGTGCTCCAGAGGAATGGGGTTTCAGCAAATAAAAACTGAAGTCACTGGTTTGGCTTTTCGTCAAAAGTTCAAAGGTCATGGTTTTCCAAAAAGGTGCAGTCACTTGAATGAAGTTCTAAGTGACTCAGAGAAGTACATTCTTCAGGCTTGATTTTGAAGACACCCCTCCAATTCAACAACCCCCCACACACCCTCACACCACCACCACCACCACAAAACCGACAATCTCACCCTTAGAGCATTTTGTCCTTCCATTCGCTACACCACATTTGAAATTCAAACTGAAGACTTTTTTAATGAGAACATTGTGTGGTCAAACTTTCCCCAGGGGTTACCAGAATATAAGTATTATACTCTTGCTTTGAGTGGCAGGGATAATTTATCTGTTTTCCAAATGACATCAATAGGCCTATAGGGAGTCAGGGTAAGTGAAAGCAGCCCAAAGTTACGCGTCAGGTTTGGCAGGTGGTCTTGATTGCGCAGTGCGTCGGCTGATGAGAATCATATTTTAACACGAAGTCAAGGCTTCATGGTCTGCTTTACCACTTGACCACTTAATTCATGAGCCCAAAACCTTCTTGAAAAAAAAATTACGCAAATGAGGCCACAGGTGTTGTGGCAAGTAAGAGTCAGGAGTTTATACACTCAAAATGTTGTTCTTGCTGTTGAACTTGTGCTGAACTGTATGTTGTTGATAAGTAGAGACCACCAAGCACCAATTAAAATAAGTGATTGGTGATTTACTGCGTGTTTGACCAATTAAGATTTTATAAACTCATTAATAAAAAGGAACGACTGATTTAGCAAATTGTAGTTGAGTAAAAAGTACGATATTTGATATGAAATGTGGTGAAGTAAAGTAAAAATCTCTGAACGCCAGTGCATACATCTACTAATAAATGATCTACTAATTCTTGTCAAGCAACCACCACAGTTCTCACTAAACCAACCTCTACTGTCCTTACTTAAGCATTGCTGTTTTCTTCAACCAATCACTGACCACCATTGTCCTCATTGACCAAACAGTGACCTCCATTGTCCTCATTTAACAATCCATAAGCACTAGAGTTCAAATTGGCCTACCACTAACCACCACCATCATTTGTGACTGATCACTGTCTCACTGCATCTACATCCCATAATTAACTAAACTTAACTGTCCTGCACCAGATAGGGATTAATCTACAAGTGAACGATTTTAGACACGGGACTTTTTGTGCAAGTGTGGAGATGATGCTCTGAGGTGTAGCTGTGGAAGAACTTGTGAACTTCCAAAAACGAAAAAAATCAAAGTGGCTTTTCGCCCTCTGGACACTGAGAGCACATAGAACATGTGGCACAGACAAGGTTTTTGAATAGAAATAGTCCAAATTACAGTATTTACGCCACAGTCTGCAGTGTGTGCTCATAATGTAAACAGCACATGGCTGATATTTCAGTCTGTAGTCTGCAGAAGCAGACGTTATGGAAACTTTGTTAAATTTTTTTTTACTCCACTGAAATCACTGTAACACACGTGAGAATGAGGAAAAGAACGTGCCCCATCATGCCCAACCCATTGCATAGATGTAATAGATATAATTGGTTTTGCATTGACCTGGCAACCCTGCCCACACAACACATACTGCTATGCATACAAAGGCACAAACAAATTTATTATGAAACTATATATAACTATTTTTTGCATTGAATTCTCCTGTTTTAACAAACAGGGGTGATAAAAATCCATCACTGGACGTTTTTTCTCCTACCTGTATTAACATTAGTAAAGGGATCACATGGTCACATGACTATAGCACCTGATCTGGACTTTTTCAGCCATGTGGTTCTTCTCCAAACTGTTTCCACAAACTTCGAGGCAAACAATTATATAAGAAGTCTTTTGATGTGGTAGCATGAAATTTTCCCTTCACTTCAACAAGGAGACCCAAACTATGAAGATATGCTTTTCATGCATTGAGGTGGAAGATCTCCTTCTATAGAGGTCCGATCGCAACCCTATTGAACACCTGTGGGATGAATGTAAACGCTGACTGCACTCCAGGCATCCTCACCACACCGACACCTCAGTATCTCACTTTACTAACTCCCTTGTCACTAAATAAATCTCCACAAACACACTCAAAAATCTCAAACATCAATACGCCTCGGCCGCCCATGACCCTATTAGACCACAAGAGCTGAGTTTTGGAGACGCTCTGACCCAGTCGTCTGGACATCACAATTTGTCAAACTCGGTCAAATCCTTACGCTCACCCATTTTTCCTGCTTCCAACACGTCAACTTTGTAAACAAAACGTTTACTTACTGCCTAATAAATAAATCCCACCCACTAACAGGTGCCATGATGAAGAGATAATCAGTGTTATTCACTTCACTGCTCATAATGTTATAATTCCATAATTTTCGGCTTGATCGTTTAAGTGACCAATCACAATTGAAAAATCGACAAATGTAAAATATCACCATATTTGCATTATATTTATTGAGAATGTCTCAAAATAATAGCTACAAGTGTTCAACAGTTAAACCCTGTTTTCTGTTAAACAGCTTAAAAAAGAGGCATTATGGGTATTCGGTACCAGCTGGATCTCTTCATCGGATCACATGTCTGTTATAGACTTCAGCGTCCTGATTGCAGTGGATTTTCTCCTCGATGTTTTTGGATATGATTACAAATTTTGATGAGTGAAATTAGTCACATGATCAAACTCTGGACTCCGATTGGTCAAGTGTATGAACTTACCTACCAGACAGAGATTTTCTAATTTGGTTTACTGAATAAAATTGTTGAGACCTTGGGGTCAAAGTTTAAACGCCGGTCATACGTCATTGTATTTAACGAGCTCCAGCTTGTCTTTACCTACAGACACACTGTGAAGCCGAAACTCCAAAACCGGCCCCATTCATACCGCTACAGTAAATTGGTGTCCTACATCCATCCAACACATATGATAGTAATCAGAGTGTGTTCAGTTCTTTGCTTCATCTCCGGTCTGGATTATTCCAAATTGCTCCATGGAAGGAAAATCATGTAGCCAGTGCAGAGTTCTGTGCATGATCTTGTGTCTTTTCTTTCAGGCCATGACCTGTTAATAACTCCACATTAAAACTCTGATCTCAGGCTGTGATGATGTGATCTCTCAGCATACGGTAAATCAATTAATATGTGTACGATTTAATATAAATACACTATACAGACACAACATTTTGGACACCTGAATATAAGGTTTGTATGTGCTTTCTCATTTCACATTGATTTCCACATTTGCTGGTATAATAACCACCACTCTTCTGGGAAGATGTTCCACATAATTTTGGAGTATACTTGTGGAGATTTCTGGAGTTTCCTTCAGACACAAGGGTGCGGTGCAGTCAGTGTTCACACCCATTTCTCTATTGCATATTCCGTCTCCAACCATGTAGAGCATATCTTCATGGATCTGGCTGTGTGCAGAGGGGCGTCATCATGCTGGAACAGGTTTGGGTCAATGAAGTGAAGGGAAATTTTCATGCTACTACATCCAATGTTTGTCTCCAACTGGCTGGAAAAGTCATGTGCCCCAATACTTTTGACCACAGAATGTAAACACATACATTAATAAATAAGTCTACACATGAAATTAATCAAGAATTACATTATATCTAGGCACTAACGGTTATTATTATTATATATTTACTATATTATTCTATCCATATTTTATTTGGATATAATTTGCTTCTTTTAAAAAAATTCTATTTAGACAAATTTACTATATTATATATATATATATATATATTATATATATATATTATATATATATATATATATAGCTGAATTATTTGTCAATGAAATAAAAAAAAAATAACCTAAATTATTTAAAAGTTACCTTAATATTTGCCATAATTTATATATAATTTTTATATATTAAATATAAAAAAAATTAATTTCCACTTGATCTTTATTTATTTATCCATCTGCAGTGTGAATGTATGCATAAGTACATGTTCATGTTTAATAATTTATGGTTTACTACCACATCATAATCAAATACAAATACATTATTCACAATCACCGCAAATATACGTATAAAATACAGAAATGCACACGAGTTTTATACAAGCTTTATTTACAACTTGATTACCAACTGTACATTTTTGCAGCATAGGAAGCACATTGTTTTTCCTCTCAGAGTTCAAACAGCGAATAATTCGTCTGAAAATTATCCATCATCTTCCTTTTTTTTAATATATATATGTAGAAACTAGAGAGCAGGAACATCCTCCACTGTCTTACACACACACAACACACACACACACACACACACACACAGAGTATGTACATACTGTATACAAGCGATATAAAACTTGGCAAAATGAAAAGATAATTTGCTACTTTGACTAAACGTAAAATCTTCCTATGCATAAAAAACACACACACCGACCGTTAAACAAACTTTAGTCAAATGTCGTATTTGAATTCTTCTTGTATTTTTTGAGGGTTTTTGACCGAGGTGAGGAGTCTGACTGGAGCAGATCCACTGCTAATGGACGGTTATACGAGTTTATTTCTTTTATTGATTACATTTCAAATGCGCTAACACTGTTGTCTACTTGTGCATTCGTCAACTCAAAAACACGCTCATAAATCTTAAACAAAATGGTGCTGTGGTGCATAAAATGGACATCATGAGGCATAACAGCGGAGTAACAAGAAGCAGCGGAGAAAGCGTCAGGACTTATAAAGGGCACGTGGTTTTCAGCAATAGTCCATATGAGCTATTGTTTGATTGGAGGTTAAAAAAAACAAAAAAAAAAACCCCATAAATAAAACAGGACACGCCCCTTTTAATCATCTTCAACACTACTGGTTGGGCAATTGACCTTTTTTAAACCTTGACACACATATCAGAGACCTTCAGGCCAATGATGTCATACTTTTTTTCCTTCCTTTATGTAAATGTTAACTGATACCCACGCTCTAAGAAAATTCAGAGTCCGAGCACTAGAGGGATTTTTAGGTAGCTATGTTAGCTAGCTAGTTTTTTTAGGCTGCTTTTGAACTTTTTTTTTTCTTCAGCAGAAACAAACAAATTCTAAATGCTGCTTACGCATAAGTTCACTGTCACCATGGAAACGATTTTACAAATCGTAGCTAGTATCAGATACCTAACTGACCTAGCTCGAATTCGACACGTATTATTAGCATTAGTAAATTAAATGGAGATCGATTTCGGAAAAAAAGTGAACTGATCACATCAAAAATGTTTGTATTTAACGTGTTGTAGATCTCTCATTATTAAGACTTCTTTTTCATTCTTCATGTTGGTAGCTTTTAGTTGTTTTTTGGTTAGGGATTTTTTTAAAGCAAATGTCAATTCTTTTATTTATTTTAAATCTTCAAATAAACTTTCTCGGATAAAGTAATTTTTTTTTTATTACAAATAATTTAGTTTTGATGCTTGGATCCCCCTAACTTGTGATCTGATTGGTCAGAAGGTTATTAAAAAAAAAAAAAAAAAAAAAAAAAAGAAAAAAAGGAAGAAGAATATAGCAAATTTTTCACCACCACATTCTTTCTTTGTTTTTGGCTTGGATACGACTGGTCAAGAGAAATTTATATATATATATAAAATAAAAAATTTCACCATGCTGTCTTGCGTTCTGATTGGTCAGAATTAGAAAGAAAGAAAAAAAAAAGCACTCGTAGCCATTTCCTATAAAAAATTACCCATAAAACATTTTTTATCGTAAGAAGAAAAAAAAATAAAAAAGTGTGTGAAAGCACTTCAGCCTCAGCTTCAAAATGTAACAATTTACACGTCACATATTAGTTGCGAAGATCTGATTGGGGGTCGTGGTATTTCACAGATATGTAGAAGAAAAAGACATTTAATACCTTTGGAAATAAATCCTTGTCCTTTAAGTAGTGCACTTCCTGTTAGGTGTCTATCCATGATTTATACGCTTTCCATTTCACGTGTAAACTCCGTAATGACCTTTTTTTCCCTTCCAAAATACTGGTAGAAAAGCGATGGAAATCTGTGAGCTTTTTTTTAAATACAGTATTAAAGAATTTCATGCAGAAGCTCGCGATTTGTTCACGATGCTCATAAAATGAATAATAATAATAATAATAATAGTAGTAACACTTTGCTCCAAAGAAGAAGGACTAAAGATATAAAAGAAGAAATGATAATAAATATGCAAAATAAAAAATACAAAAGTTTTGACCTATTGATACATTATAACACTTATTACATCACTTTGAGGTGAATTTCAGGCCCCGCCCAGTGACTGGTGCATGCTGGGTCCTAAAGACAGTTGTTCCGGCCTGCGTTGTGTTGATACGTCATAACGGTTATTACATCACTGTGCAGTGACCTGCAGGCCCTGCCGCCAGAGCGCCCCGGACCGGTGCATGCTGGGATGGCGGAGGATTACAAGTGTGACACACGTGCATGCTGATGAAACGGGACCGGAAGCGGGCGGGTGTTAGTGTGTGTTGAGGTTTTTGTTATTCGAGAGCGGAAAATCTGTCATGCAAGCGGCGACGTCATGCAGCCGCACTGCCTCGACCCAGACACTCATGCCTTTACATCACTGCGGAGGAAGAGAGAGAGAGAGAGAGAGAGAGAGAGAGAGAGAGAGACAGGAGATGGACAGCGGTCAAACAAAATGGCTTCATGATGATTTCCGAATGTTAATGACTGTTAGTGGATTATCATTTTCTGTATGTTTACTGATGCAGGCACAGAAAAAGAAAAAAGAAACCATGCCAACATCAACGGTTCGAGACGATCACATGCAGACGATTCCTACAAAGTTTTCGATTTCACATCACATCTGGTTGCCTTCAAGTGAAAAATTAAGTAGGGGGAATAATAAAAAAAAACGAAGCTACGTGAGGAGTGATGATTGGATATTGATTAATCGGTTTCAGATTCTTTGCTGCTATAATAATTATTAGGCGACAAGGGTGTTAGTAAAGTCAAGTACTGATGTAGGTGAGGTGAGGAGGCCTGAAGGTCAGAGCTTTAAAGCAGGAGATCTTCCACTCCAAACCATTTACAAAATATCTTCACCAAGCTTGAACAGGTTTGGATCTTCTAGTTCAAGTGAAGGGAAAATTTCATGCTACTGCATCCAAAGGAATCCTATATAATTGTGTATCTCTGAACTGTTTGAGGAAAAGAAGCACATAATGCTGGAAAAGTCAGGTGTCCCAATACTTTTGTTTATACAGTGTATATTTTCTTTCCCCCCCCTCAGAATTTAATTGTTTTCTTGTCCATTTTAAAAAGTATATTTATTATTATCATTGAGCAAGAACATTATTATATTATTGACGTTTTTGAGTAAAAGCCTTGATGCTGCAACTGTATGTTGCACTGGATTACAGAGTAATAGCGCAGATTTATAGCACGTTTTTTTTTTTTCTTTTTTTTTTAAAACAAACACCGTCTTTTACATTCTTCCCCTCGCAAAACCTCCAAAAGAGAATCCTATACTAGAAATGCAAATATATATGTACTATAAAGCTGAAAATAGTGTTTACTAGAAAACCGAGTGAAAGACTGAACGATGAGTCAGCATTTCTGAAATTTGTTTAAATTAAGTTTGTGTTGTTTTAATGAAACACACACACACACACACACACACACACACACACACACACACACACACACATATATATATATATATATAGAAAAATTACAAGGAAATGCCTATACTTATATCACATTTATAATCAGTTATGCTGGGATTTGAACTCACAACCTTCGGAGGAAAAGTTTTAACCATTGCGCCACCACGTAGCAATAATAAATGGGCCGAGTTGGATTGGTGTGTTTGAGAATCTGAGGTTGATCCGACGAATTAAGGTGCGGCGAATGAGAGGTCATGGAGGTCACAACCATGCAAATTCACTTTTCCCGCACCAGCGTGGAGTCGACATCATCACAGCGTTAGAACCCGAGGATGCCGGAACCGTTTTGTCGCCAGGACGGGTTATCTAGTCGACCCGTACAAACGTGAACAAATCGCAATAAATTTGCTCTAGTGGGCGGTGCATGTTTTTTTTTATTATTCATAAATAAGTAACTTCTTTCTTCATCTCATCCACAGTGAACGATTTGACTTTGGGTGGTCCATAGGATCCTATAGCATTATTTTCACACTGCTTATTAGGTTTTTTTGGCCATTTTCAGACATCCAGAGCGATTTTTCAACTATCTTACCTATCTAAGGGATAAGGGCCTCGCTCAAGGGCCCAGCAATGGCATTGCACCCCATTTTTATCAAATGCAATGCGAGAATTTCACACGTTTCCCCCCCCCAAAATGACTCTAAACATACGTGACCATCAATTTTCAATAGATTCAACGGATGTCTGTCTTCTTGAAGTCTGCCGGGACTCGCGACGACACGAGGACGTCTCGAGACGGGCCGAGCAAATTTCTTATCCTGAGTTCTTATTGCACGTAATGCACATTCTTTCATTTAAAAAAGTGACATGACTGAGAGTATGAATAAACGAAGCCCTGATGTAATCGTTAAATGAACGGTGGCGGGGGGAGGGGGGATTAAAAATTTTTCCGTGACCGTACCGATGCTACAGCATGGAGGAAATCTGAAGCCCTGTATATTGTGAAAAACGTTTATTGACTAATCGCTATGACAATCAAAAAAAAAAAAAAAAAAAAAAAAAAAAAAAAAAACGTTCTCAGAATTTTTTTTAAGTTTGAGATTATTTTCTCAAAAATATAAAATGTGTTTGTTTTTTTATGCATAGATAATATCACTAGGATCAAAACACTGCAGGATAAAAGGAAAGGATGAACCCCAGAGGAAAAAAAAAAGAGAGAGTGTATAAATGCTCGTATTCCCTTATGTGGTTATTTTGGAGACGAGTCGTAGCGCTGATCTGGGATCAGCTAGTTTGGGATTTGTACAAATCCTGCACTGTGATATGGAGGGAAACGAGCCGATCCCAGATCAGCGCTCTGAGATAAGGCTTTCACTGAAAGGGATGTAATCAGAGACGTTGTAATTGCTGGAGGACTCCTGTGCATCCTGACAGCGTGAGGATGTGGTGATGATAAAAAAAAAAAATAAATAAACGAGCGTTGTTTATGTAACAGTCGACAGACTACGTCACTTCCTGGACTTGCAGAAGAGTGCATGTAATAAACACTGCACCAGTAAGCGATCACTTAAAGAACAAAACAAAACACACTTTCAAATAACAAGATATGTAAAAGTCAAGGTTGCTGTAAGAGCAAACTTTCACTCCTTTACATCTACATCATCATCATCATCATCATCATCATCATCATCAGCCTCACCCCCCGACTTGCATCTCTACTTAAAATCCCCCAGAGTTTTGTTTTTTTTTTTTTAAAGGGAGAGTGGGATTGTAAACAAGATTCAACACCCTGTATTGATGCTCTGCTGGGAGAATAAGAAAGGGAGCTGGACGAATAGCGAAGAACAGCCTCAGGGAAAGAGACAAGCGTCCTGTTTGACCACAGTGTTGCCGTGGTGATGTCGGAAGGGGGTGGGGGGGGGTCTACCTGGCTGTGGCGGGCTGCACGTGGCCCGGGTACGAGCGGCGTGTGCTGGTGGCCTGCCGCTGACGTGCCAGGAACGACTGACCCGATCCTGTGCTGGCTAAACGATCCTCCGCTGCTTTTTTCTGGAGAGCCATGCCCTGAAAAAATAAGTAAAAAAAAAGAGAGAGAGAGAGAGAGATAGAGAGAGAGAGAGAGAGAGAGAGATAGAGAGAGAAAGAGTGAGTGAGTGAGTGAGTTTATTAACATAAATCAACAGTCCCATAATAAATAACAGAAATTTGGCAAAAACAGGCACAGAGGCCACGCCTCCTCTTTATTCTGACTGAAAGGTATCAAGGCCATGCCTCCTCCAATGTGACTGACAGGTGCAGAAGCCACACCCCCTCTCTCTATTCAGATTACACCTCCTCTTTAATCAGACTGACATAAAAACTCCTCAGATTAGATATTGAGGCCACACCTCCCACAAAATGACTGACAGGTGCATAGGCAACATCTCCAAATGTGACTGAAAGGCAGTGGCCACACCCCCTATTTATTCAGACAGAGTGGTACAGAGTCCACACCTCCTTTAAATCAGACTGACAGGTAAAACCAGAGAGCCACGCCTCTTTTACTGTGACTGACAAGTAAAATAGCCACACTTACACTAGGACTTACAGATACAGAGGCCACGCCTCCTTCAAAAGAACAGACAGGTGCAGGAGTTATTACATACACTGGAACTAACAGGCAAAAGGGCAACATCAGCTTCCATGTTTGATCAAATAATGCAGAAGAGCCGATTCACGTATTTTTGGTTGTTGTCAAAACAAAGTAAAGAAAAAAAAAAAAAGGAAATTTCAAGCATAAAAGAATAAATAGAAAATTCGGGTTTCTGGATTTATGACATCCATTAACAAGTTTTTTTTTTAAATACAAGTTTAAATTTGAGAATACCGGTCAGAATGACAATGGCGCCATCTATAGGACAAAACTCTCCATCACTTCAAACATTATTGATTACTGAGAGAAAGTGAATCGAAAGTGGATCGTTTTTAGACAAAAACAGCGCTTGTAATAAATATTTGGACAATTTATAATTTTTTTTAACAAATTGGTAATGTTATATTTTAGAAAACCGAATAAGGCGATACTATAAATCTTTTTTCAATACTCTTTTTTTTCCATATTGATCCAGACATGGAAATTCCCTCAAATCAAATTCCATACTTTTTCATACTTTTCCCATCATGAGTAGGAACCCTGTACCTACAGGAGCATCCGAGAGAAGAAGATATGAAGTGTTTAATCTTATTGGTGACTAATTTCTACTATTAAAGGAATATGATATAAACTGCCTCTTCAACCACCTTTTTGACCAATCAGATTTGAGAATTGGAAGTTGCTGTGGTCATCATTAATGTTCACATGCTCACCATATTGTACCAGGCAGACACAATCAGTTTCTCCTCGTGGTCTCGCTGAGACTTCGCCTTGTCATACTCCTTCTGTACGCACACACACACACATCACTGTTAAACACTGGAAACACTATAATGGAGACACTGTGTGTGTGTGTGTGTGTGTGTGTGTGTGTGTGTATGTATGTTTAAACACCTCCAGAGAATGCAGCATCCTCTCCTTCTCCTGTAGCTGGTTCTTCAGAGCCTGTACCTCAGGAGCTGAACCCTGGTTCTGTTTGGGGTCCAGTGTTCGAATGACCTGATCACACACACACACACACACACACACACACACACACACACACACACACACACACACACACACACACACACACACACACACACACACACACACATTAAAAACACACACAGGCTTTAAAAAAATCATCACATAGGCTACACACCATGAGGTGTCTCTTACACTCTTTGCTTTCTCCAGATATTTCTTATATCTCTCTTCCATCTGCTTCATCTCGTCGTCCTTCTTCTTTAGAGCCTCCTCCAGTTCCTCAATCCTCTGAGCTGGAAACAGATGTAGGTGTTAAAACATATGGTACGGAGGAAATCTGTCTGGTTTCAGGATAAATTTCATGCTTTATTTTTTGTCAAATCATGTTATAAACAACACTTTATATAAGATTCAAATTTGTATGCGGGATTTTACTCCCTTTTGCGCATCCGAGCTCACCTCCTGCGTTATATTTGGGCTCCAGATCTTCAATAACTGCGATCTTTTTCTGCAGCTCGTTTGAGGCGTCACTCAGTTTCTCTCTAAAACATCCAGAGTAAAAAAAAACCAAAAAAACCCCCAAAAAAAACAGTGTGAAAACCAGAGCTTTCTTTGCAAAGATGGAAAAGTCATGCCAAATATATACAACTTTACAACTCACAAATGTTCCTCGCACTTCCGCTTGAGCAGGACCGACTGCAAGAGACCAAAAAAAACCCCAACATTTTTTATTTATACATTTATACACATGCAGTGACGTTTCAACTCAGCAGCTCCCTCTAGTGGAGATGAAACACATTACCACATGTAATGACTAAAATTATGACTAAATACAGTAGTATACATGCTCTTGAACACAATACATATTAACATAATTATACATTTGGCAGCACAGGGGGCAAAGGGCCAACAGACGGCCAACAGGGGGCAGCACACATTCATTCCTGTTCATGTGAACCCACTGAGCACTTTTTACTGCAGTTTCAGCAGCACCAGATTGACTGTTCAGGCCTGTTTGCTGACCGCATCACCATGTGTACCCGAGTGTGACATAGCATAAACCATTACAAACTGGAAAAAATGCTGCCTGTGGGTTTATCTCCCCAAACTGAATGGGATTTTCGATTGCGAGAAAATTGCCTCATCAGCGTTCATCAGCTAATGAGTAAGCACACAGTCAAGTAGCTACAGAATAGCTACAGTTCTTTTCTCTCTTTCTCTAAAATAATTAACAAAAAGCTCCAGTCAGAAGACTCATTTGCTTGCTCTTTGTAACTGTCAATTCACCGATATATATATATATAATACAGTTGTGTAGTTTTTAAAGTGGGTACTAGATTAAAAAACAAACAAACACTAAAATAGTACTGAACTTTATTACAAAAGAAAAAAAAAAGAAAAATATATGTAATAAATTGTCAAAAAAGTGCCAAACAAAACAGTGGCGTCAGTGATTCGCCTTTAGAGGCCGCTCTCATACTGTATAATGACAGCAGACCTTCTCAGGCACAACCCGGAAAAACTATCTGTATGGATTTTTGCTGATAGCCGATAGTTCCTGCAAACAACTATCAGAATCACAATCCCACGCTATCACTATTCTTATAAAAAGGTTTTATAGCGAACGCTCGTTGCGCACTATTTCACTGCTCCAAAATAACTAATGACAAGGGGTTCTAAATGAGCTCACACTGGATCCACACAATTGCCCACACCCCAGGGTCGTCAACTCCTTGATTCAAAATTCCCCCTTTCCCTGCAGCCACCCTGTATTAATAAAATCATTGAAATTCACGTGAATTGAGCTATAATTAATTCAGCCCTGACTGAAATACCAAACTGAATCCTGTCTTATAACAATACTAACAACTCAATCGTCTACATTTCCAAAAAAAGTGGATATTGAAACGCTGATTTACGGAAACACAATCTGACTGGAGCTTGAATCGATCATGCAGCTGCTCCATGGGTGAGTCTTAGCATCGGCATGCTCGCTGCATCACGAAGCAAAAGATGGAGGGAAAAAAAAAGAGGGACGAAGTGGCTCCATGATGTACTTACAATCACCTGAGGGAAAAGCAAGTGTGAGATAGAGAAAAGAGGACTCGGATTGTGACAGTCCTGTCCGCAAAAGAGAGACAAAGAGAGAGAGACAGAGGGAGGGTGTGTGGAATGGATGAAGTCAAATGAGAGCCAAACTAGAGGATGAAGAGAGACGTCTATGGAAGGACAGATGACCTTTACGCTAAATAGAATGAACTCCATTATAGGCCTGAAAGTAATTTGAATACAAAAAAAGATTCTTCGTTCAGTCTATTTAACTACACACGGAGCACCATGTTTCTCCACGGACTGTTATTACTGACGCACCATCCGCTAAACTCTGGACCGCTCCGAGGTCTCATAAATAAAAGTGGCATACGCACAAAATGGGGGGTCAAAACGTCATTTGAAATCAATTTTTATATTTTTATTTATAATTTTTTATTTATTTATATACTTGAATTTGCAGTTTGAGGTAATATGGCAATTTAAATGGGTTTAGTTTTCACAGATTGCAATTTCGGTGATAATAATGTGACTTTCTAAAAAAGGAATTTAATTAGAATTAGAATTTATAATAATAAGCTTATAGTTTGCTGTAACTTATAGTTATAAGCTTTATGACATCACTGATTGGATTTGCTGTACTTTTTTGTATACATTTGTATTTAATGTATTTTAAATTATTGATTTTTTTTTTCTAGAACCTTCTTAAATACGGTTGTTCTATTGTTTTATTGCGAGTTACTTGATGTACGGAGTGACCGAAATACACTGACGTGAAATCATTTTGCTGTGAAATAGTTTTGGCCCCCCCTTTGTGCTGCGTCCAAACAAATTCGCTCTTAGTTTATAATAAATATTCATCTCGTATTCGTATCTCATATTCGTTCTACTTTAGTTGCAGCCGATTTCAGCTCGATTAAGAAGCTAAACAAGCAATGTTAAGTCCATCGCACCTTAAAGCAGCTAAAAGCGTTTTTATTAAGGCGTGAAAATCGGTGATTTTGTGAGTAGTGTGAAATGTCGGGAGCGTCACTCACGTCGTCTGCTTTCGAGCCCTGCTCCTGTAAATTCTTCTGCAGCTCCTCCACCTGACTCTGACCTGCCATGAGCCTCTGATTCACCAACCTGAGAGGTAGAAGAAATACAGCGATCACACACACATTATATACATACACTATATGGTCTTTACACAGTATATTACCATATATACATAAATTATTATCTACTGCACATTCTGTACATTATTCACCCTCATCCCTGTACATATATATATATATGTGTGTGTGTGTGTGTGTGTGTGTGAGAGAGAGAGAGAGAGAGAGACCTGTTCTCCGTTTCCAGTTCGTTCTTCCTGGCGTTTGCGTCCTCCAGCAGACTCTTGAGGAGCGCGATCTGCTCGTTGTCCGAACCCTCCTGATTCAGCTTCAGCATTTTATTCTCATGCTGCAGACGGATCAGTCGCTCCCTAAACACACACACACTGGATGAACATCTATCAGAAGGCATGCTTCCCAGTTTCTGGTTCGAGTGCCCATACTGTAGGGTATGTGTGTTTTTTCTACCATTAAAAAGTATCAATAAAGTGGAACATACCGGATCTCTGGGGTCACGATTTCTGCCGCTAGTGAATCCGAGGCCTCGCTGCTGCCCAGTGGAACCAGACCTACTGACACGCAAACAGGCGCGCATCAAAAATGGCAAGCGCACACAAGCTCCTCCCACACCATTAAACTCCGCCTGTAATGCGGTATAATTGAGTGTAGACCAGTTCTGACCTGAGGTGAGCTGACCCTCCTGGGCCTGAACACAGCGCAGCTCCTCGATCGTTTCCTTCAGTGAGTCGCGCTCCGTCCTCATCCGCTGCGCACACACACACACACACACACACACACACACACACACACACACACACACACACTTTATACTCTATACTCAAATTGCAATTATAAACCCATAAACCCTAAATCATAAGACAATACAAGTTATAATAATCTAAGTATATAAATGGAGGATCTCACATGGGGTTTTTTTTACACTGCTAATTTAACACACGTCAAATCTCTCAGAAACACTCAGGCACTTGTGGAGTCCTTCATCATCTCAAGACTGGACTCCTGCAACTTGTTTCTGGTAGTTCCACCTCTAAAAGTGCTGTGTAATTTATTCAGAAGTGGTAGCTCAGCGGGTAAAGATGTGGGTTACTGATCAGAAGGTCGGGGTTCAAGCCCTGATATAGCCAAGCTGCCACTCTTGAGCCTACAAGACGTTGCGGTTCTGCTGCGTAGCTTTCTCTGGCATTAGATTTCAAATCCTGGTACTTGCTTACTAAGCAAGAATTGGTTCAAAAGCTCCCTCTGATCATCAAACACGGCTTAACTGGCGCCACCATCTCATCATCTGGTCTCAACATCTTTTAGGCTACAAGGAAGACATGCGTCCAGACTCTTAACTGTTCTGGCACAAAGATGGTGGAACGAACTTGCATTTGATCTAAAGACCAACCTCTGGTAACTATTTTTCTGATGGTACTGATGGTAAGTTCAGGCCATAATGAACCAGGATTAGAATGTATTCATTAATAAAATTAGTTTTTGCTGCTCTTTAATGACATTTTAATTTATAATATTCTCCAATAATGTTTTTTTTTCTCTTTGTCCTGATGCAGTTTTGTTCTTTTCGCTTTTTCTTTTCTTTCTCTTCTTGTTTTTTTGAACTGCTTTAAGATCAACTGTCTTAAAGACCGAACAAACGATGAAGGAAAAAAAAAAGACAGAACAGGAAATGTGTATGTTTGCGTGTGATAATGGCACAGGAAGAAACTCATCAGGACGGAAACGACAAAAAGAAAAAAAGAAAAGGAGAAAAGAAAGGAACGTATGTATCGTGGGGGGACGATCGTCTCTCTCTCTCGGCATGGAGATGTAATCTGCGTAATCAGCTCGTCTCTGCAGGTTCTTCCTGACTCTCTGATTCTGTCGACACACACACTCGCATCGACACTAATGCACTGCCATACCATCAGAGACGTGTTTTTTAACAGAGGGATGATAACAGGACAGATCGTCCCTCTCCTCTTCAGTATGGAGGACGTGGTGTCCATGATTCTTCTCGACGCACACTCGCATTCTATTTTATTCTAAATCAGATCTTCACGTTCGCTCTGAGGGAGTCTGGGAGATGTTACGTGAGACGGCTTGTTCTTACGTCTTTCTCTTTCTGAAGCGAATCCACTTTCTCCTTCAGACGCTTGCACTCGAACTCCATCTTGTCAGCTTTCTTGGATTCCTCGGACAGCCGGTTCTGGAGCTCGACCACCTGCAGAGACCCAGCATCATTATCTCGAGCGATAAGGAGCATGCGGAATGTGATTTCATAATAGTGTGTGTGGGGGGGAACCTGTCTCTTGTAGGTCTCCAGCTGGGTGCGGGTTGCGTTGGCTTTGCGGAGCTCCTCCTCCAGGCTCACGGTGTTCTGCATGTAGCTGGTGTTCTTCTCCTCCAGCAGCTTCACCTGGCGCCGCAGATCCCCCAGATCCTCCAGCTTCTTCTTATACGACTCAACCTGCGCCTCCAGCTTCGACACCTTATCAGATGAGTGTCTGCAGGACGAGAGACAGAAAGAGCAGACAAATAGATAAAGAGTTGGACAGGGAATCAGAGAGAGATGGACGATCAGAGACAGACATAGAGAAAAGACAGACAAAGGTCATGACCGCAGAACTGCAGGTGTCTCACCTCAGGACGTCCATTTCATCTTTGAGTGACTGAGCTTCGTCAGCCAGAGATGTTAGGTCCT
>JBCEWE010000457.1:6987500-7047500 GCA_039877035.1 Silurus lanzhouensis | reverse complement strand
AATTTCGACATTTTACCAGTTAGGACTAGAGTTTGATAGTGGATTTTACTGATGGCTAGGTTTAGCCGTACTTGCTTATAACCGATTAATCAACCGCCAGTTTCTAAAATGGATACTGGATAAACAAACATACATAACGCTCAATGTAAAACATTGATTCACCTGTAGAGGCCGCTGTTGTCATGAGAGCAGGCCAGAAGCGGGAAAAACTATCGCTATGGATTTTTGCGGATATCTGATTAACCGGCAAAACTTTGAATTGGTCAACCACCAGTTAGGACATCATGATCGTGTCACGTCTGCCTATGCGATCATGATGTCTGGACTGGTAATAATGCCGAAATTCCCCTTTGTGCAGCACTCACACCATCACCATTTTTATAAAAGGTTTTAAAGTGAACGCTCGTTGCGCATCACTCCACTGCTCCATCATAGCCAACAGAAAGGGGTTCTAAATGAGGTCACTACGGTTCCAAACAATTACCCATGCCCTAGAGTCCCCAACTCCTAGTTCCAAAATGTCCCGTTTCCCTGCACCACCCTTTATAATCTAATTATATATACAAAGTGCCTGTAAAGCACAGCAAACCTGATCCAAGATTTTCACAACATCCCGGCTCATTGGAATCTGTGATGCAAATCGCTGCAAAGACTCATGGGTAAGAGCAGTCTGTTGGTGCTATAGGAACCCAGGGGAGGTCGCACACAGATGAGGGTGGGATTAGTTTGTGGAGCAACACTAGTGCCACTAAGAAGCAGCTACAGTCAGACACACACACAGTAGAGCTTGCCTACTACTGAGGGATGTTATACGAAGCAAGGCACAAACTCTGCCTGAACAAGTCAGTGGGGAAAAAAAGCATGAGAAATTAAAGAAATAAAAGGGAGGAACATTACCCTCTCCTCTAGTTCAATAAACTCTAATCTCAGCCTATCGCGCTCCTCTTGGACGAGGTATGCCTTCAAAGCAAGGCAGAAGGTCCGAAAAAGAAAAGATACAGAGAAAGAAAGAGGGGGGGGGGGGGAGAAAAGAAGAGAACAAAGAAACAAACATGTGGAAACACATTTCCGGAAACTTTACATGGCCGACGGCTGAGATGCGCCACAGAGCTTGGAGCTAGAGAGAAGCGCTGAGCTAAGCCTTTCCGTCTGCTGGGGTTCGAACGAAAAAGTACAGAATTGTGTTCGAAAAGAATCAGCGACGGGAGCTACAGCGCTTCTTTAGCCATGTTTCTACTCAGAACTTTAAGGATATTGAAAGGAAACCTTGAATGGGAAAAAAAAACGCTACAGCATTTTTCCAGTCTTTATCCGCTGTATGTGTAGCAAATGTGGTGTGAGGTGGAGAAAAAAAAAGCCTGACATTTCTCGTGTTTTTTGCGTTCAATACTTGGAAATTACGGAAAAAACTAAAAATAAATAAATAGGATATGAACGCAAAATACAGACTTTTTTTTTTTTTTGCAAAGTGCAGAACAGTGTAACTTACAGCTACAGTTCAGACAGCTATTATAAACAATTCCTAGCGACTTTGCTGAGGTAACTGGATGATTTTTGCGTGTCGCTCAATGTCTATAGTGAATGTGGTGATTTTAAATAATGGTTTGAAATGGCACAAGATGAATTTGTTGAGAAGAAAATGTTCATTATTATTTTATTATTTACTTCACTGTATTAGTCTGCATTGTGTTGGGTGGTATTTCACCACCATGCTGCGCATTAAAATCATTTAAAGTACAAATGTATACGGTAGAGCATAGAGGTCGACCAATTTATCGGTTTTGCTGATTAATCAGGACTGAAGGCTGATTGCTGGAACTATCAGCGATCTGCAAAAATCCATACCGATATTTTTTCCGGGTTGCGTCTGTTCCTGAAGCAGCTGAGAAGGCCTGCTATTATACGGAACGAGGGCGGCCTCTAGAGGCTAATCACTTACGCCACGTGCTATTGGCATGCTTTATGATGCGAAGAGGAGCCGACTCACTGGACACCGTGCACACCAGCTCTGCTTTCTTAATTATAATTTGAGGCTTCTAACCTTTGAATATTAAAATAGAAGTAGAACTAGAAATGGACCATGTCATACTTGAATCGCCTGCAGTTCTTTAACAGTACTATTTAAGTTCCCCTGTTTCGCAAGTTCAGGTTTTTTTGGAGTGTTACTCTTTGTTTCAGTTTGAATCTTTGAGTCTTTTTCTCAATATTTATTGATATAATTCATATTTTCATTTAATTTAGTGCATTTTCATTATTCAGATTTATATTTTTTTTACATGGAGCGCTATGTTTGTTTTTATGCAGCATCTTTTTATGCAGTAGCCATAAAAAAATTTATATTGACCGATTAATCCGTTATCGGCAAGTACAATCCAGCCAACCTATGGGTATCTTTAAAATCCAACATTGGTTAACCTCTGGTAGAAAAGCTTATGGGGTCCAAGCACAAATAATTAGGAATTATTGCAAATTGAATAAAAAATTACAATCAAGGGTTCTTTATAGTGTTTAAGCATATGGACATGGAACATTCTGGAACATAAAACACAAAGCCTTTAGGGTGATTTATGGAACCTTTATAGACGCACACGTATATTCTGTGAGAAAAGCTGCTGCTGATGTGTTTCTTTAAGATTTAGTTGCTTCTGATCAGAAGGTCATGAGTTCAAGACCCAGCACCACCAAGCTGCAACTCCTGGGCCCTCAGATGTATAATTATAACGTCACTCTGGATAAGGGGATCTGCAAAATTCTGTAAAGGTATAATTGTCTACCATACTGATCAGGATTTCACCTGTCAATCATTCCAGATTCTTATCAATTGGCTGAAGTATGGCTGCTATAGCAGGAGGAGAGCAGGACATTTTGTGCATTTTTAAGAACTCATTTGATAATGCAGTGGATAGAGAGAAAAAAGTGCTGGAGTTCTTTCTTAAGAAACTAATAAAATAAATAAAATAAATAAATACAAGCAAAACTAAGCAATAAAATGGAGCTTATCCAAAGAAGCAAAGCCTTCAAATGAAGTTCTACGCAAGCTGATGTTCGTATGACTTTTTCCTCACCTGCATATCGAGCTCGTGGCAGCGCTGGGCGATCTCTTCTTTAGACGCCAAAGCATCGCTTAGGTCCTCCACCGTCTTCTTGAGCTGAGACAGCAAACGAGATGAACGATAAAACGTTACTGGGTTTAAAATCCAGCTGTGGAGTGATGAGCAGCGATCAACGGGGTCCAAGCACAACAAATATAGCAGTATTGCAAAAACACTCAAGGGATCTTACAAACATGGAACATTCCGGTGTATTAAAGACGATGAGGGGATTCATGAACCTTCTTTGGATGGTTTGGTGCTTGGACCCCTAACAACATACTGTCCTTGATCTTTCTTTTAACAGATCTTATTCATGAGTTCTGTAGGTTGTTCAAGGTTATTAATAAGGAACATTCTGGAACATAAAAAAACTTTGACTGCTAGATGGAACCTTGTTTTAATGTGTTTATTTAAATATTTATTCACGGTAACCCTTCAGTAACAAATGCTTGGACCACTAACTATATATGAATATGGTCAAACTTTAAAGGGGACATAAGACACAAAGTTTCGTCGGAACCCATGTTAATCTGGAGTACCTTCAGCTTTTATATATTCGAAGAGTCTTTAGTTTTATTAGATTTATAAAAGATACCACTTCATCGCTTCTCTCAGAAAACACCCGAGCTCCTTAAGGCAATTCTTGAGCTCAAAAAGTTGCAAGTTGCTACCCAGGAAAAAACCAATTGCATCAAATGTTCATGTAACGCTGGGTTTTTTTGGGAAGCTGAACAAGATTATTCTTCCTCACACCCAAAACCACACTTTGTTGGAGACATTTTTCCGAGCGAGTCGTGTGCAGCACTGCCGACAACATCCGTGGCTGAATGAAGCATGGTGGTGGGTGTGCTCTCACTCCACTTGCTGCGTACATGCTCTTCTGGGAGAAAATGTCCATACAAAGAATTTCATACTCATAAAAAAAACTTATACAAACATGGAAGGAGTGTATTTGGTAAAGAGATTCTCCAACTCTAACAGTGTAAATAACTGAGATGCATGAATGCATGAAAAATCATACCCCATTCCTTTGAAGCATCAAATTTAAAGCTTAAAAAGGTTCTTTGATTTCACTCACAATCTAACCAAGAATTCGAAAGTGCTCTACCTCTAAAACTAGGTTCTGAAGAAAGACATGGAACAGTGGTGAGATCCTGTCTGTCAAAATTTGGTGTCTAGAAGTGAGACGATAAATAAAACTAAATGTAAAAAAAGCATACCTGTCTGTCCAGGTCAGCATAGGAGTCATTTCCTGCTGAAACAGGTGTCTCTTTGCTCATTAGCTACAAACAAAGAAATGTATAAATAAAAGAAATTAAAAAAATTATAGAATATGGATATAAAAATAGAGAATATGGATGTTAATAAAAGCAAGGTCAGTGTGGATTGTATTAATTGGTGTTGATGTTACCTCCTGAATAGCCGTCATGACGACGTGCTGCACCGACTCCTCCATCATCATAATGGTCTGGATGTTCTCTGGATGAAGGTCATAACGAGAGTCAGGGTTAAATGCAGTGGGGTTTAAATGAGGTTTGTATACTTCATATACTGGTCAAATTACTAAAACAATATATTCAGATCTGTGATCTCAAAACCCTCTCTCTCTCACACTCTCACACTCACACACTCACACCTTGCTTCTGTTCACAGTTGACCGCACAGCCGAGTATGAGTTGTAGCATTCGTCCGAGTTCTGCTGCATCTGAGTGTTCCCCAATCAGATTTACATCAGGCAGTGTGAAGTCATTAATCTGCTGTCCCAGGATCTGGGGAGAAAGAGAGAGAATTTCAAGAAGAGAAAAAAAGACAGAAATGTTACATAAAGGCAAAGAGAATGAGTGACAGAAAACAAGAGGAGTATTGTAAGAGACAAGGCAGACAAAAGATATAGAAAGTGTCAGCGAAAGAGGGAAAAGGAGAAAGTAAGAAAATGAGACAGTGAGAAAAAAGAGACCGAAGAAGGGAGGTAGTGAGATAGACAGAGAAAGAGAGACAATAAGAAAGTTAATGAGACAGTGGGAAAGAGAGAGACAGAATACATGAGGTAATGAGAGAGGGGGACAGACAGACAATAGAAAGAGACAGTGAGAAAAGACAGCAAGAGAAAGTGCTGTGAGAAAAAACTGTGAGAAAAAAATTAGTGAGAAAAGAGAGAGAAAAAGTGAGGAAACGAGACAGACACAGTGAGAAACAAAAAAGATAGTGATGAAAGACTGCAAGAAGAAGTGAGGAAATGAGACAGAGAGAGCGAGAGCGAGGGCGAGAGCAAGAGAGAGAGAGAGAAAACAACAGGCATAAGAAGTGAGGAAATGAGACAGAGAGAAAGAAAATAGTTACAGACAGTAGTACTGAGGTAACATAACACAGGGAGATAGAGACAGTGAGAAAGAGAATGAGACAGTGAGAAAAGACAGGCAGGAGTAGTGAGGTAATGAGAAAGAGAGGGTCAGAGAGACAGTAAGAAATAACAGACAGAAGAAGTAAGGTAATGAGACAGTGCAAAAGAAAGCAAGAGAGAGAGAAATAGAAAAATGAGAAAAGAAAGCGGTAGAAATTGTTGTCCAATCAGGAACCAGCTCCATAGGTAGGGGACACACTCGTCAATCCGGTGTGCCCTCGATCCCTCACTATGGTGTGGGAACATGTCCCTACCTCATGATTGTAATCCAGAATGCCTTTTAATATCTTCTTGAGGTTGCTGATCTGAAAAAGAAGGAAATAAAACAGAGTGAGGAACGAGGAAAGCATGAGCCGCACTGAGTTCCACCATTTCTCAAATCGCGCTCCTTCACCTTTAACCTCCAATTATCCCCCACTTCAGACTTGATACGGCTGATCCATGTGTCGCTGAAGTACACCACGTCTCTAAGGACGAAAAGGAAAAAGATAATCAGATTCAGCATCTGAGAAGTAAGTGTGTGTGTGTGTGTGTGTGTGTGTGTGTGTGTGTGTGTGTGTGTGTGTGTGTGTGTGTGTCTGTGTGTGTTTATGCATCAGCTGGAACACAGAACGCACTGAACAGAGATTCCTTCATGTTAGGTCATGCCCTAAGTACGTATGTAATGTGTGTGTGTGTGTGTGTGTGTGTGTGTGTGTGTGTGTGTGTGTGTGTGTGTGTGAAGGAATGTCTCACATTTTCTGCAGAACTTGTGCCATGACCACGCCACTCGTCAGGTCTTCTACTGTTTTGCACGGCGCTTCCACGCCAAACGTCTGGATCTGAAAATAAAAGCGGAGACAAAAGGTGATTTAATCGTTTTTTACACTCTGGCATCTTGGGGGAAAAAATTTTATCTCTCACACACACACACAAACTTAGAAGGCTAAATGACATGAAATTGTAGTGTGTCTATGAATTCAAGTGTCCCACACTATAAGTACCACACGAATGAGTGTGTGTATATATATATATAAAATATATATATATTTTTTTTTTGTTTCTGTTTTTATCAGTTTCAAGTTCCATCTGGCGTGAGCGAAACGAGTCAGCTTACAATTGGCACAGCTGTTGACAGCTGTTTCCTCACCACTCCCTCTTTTTTTAATTAACTATTATTATTATGAAAAAAAGAAAACATCAGACTTTATTGAAAAAAAAGGGAAAATCGCCACACTACAACTCAACCCACTGTATGGTCAAAAGTATTTAGGACAAGCGACTTTTCCATATGTGGTCCATATGTGGTTCTTTACTCTTTCTGTAGTTGGAGGCGCACGATTATACAGAATGTCTCTGAATGCAGTAGCATAAAATTGTCCCTTTATGCATAGAAATGCCCTTGTGCACAAAGGCAGTTACATTAAGATATGGGGAAATGGTTTAGTTTAGTGTTTAACTTGTTAAAAAGCCTATACCATAGTTATGGTTAAATGTCCACAAGCAAGTCAGAAATAAAGGAAGGAAGTGAAAAATAAAGATGGAGTGTGTACCAGGCGTCAATATTAGAACGAGAGATAAAGACAGTCAGTAGGAGTGAGGTAAAGAGAAAGGGAGTGAAAGAAATAGAAAGAGAGACAGTGAGAGAGACAGTCAGTAGGAGTGAGATAAAGAGTAAGAGGGTAAACGAGGATGAGAGAGATCAAGACAAAGTGAGAAAATACACATTTTATTAGGCCCAAACACCCGACTGATCTCTCTTGCTTTCTCTTCCTGTCTTTTTCGAACGCTGCGAGGCAGCGTCTTCTTTCACTGCTTCCGTAAACATAGCAGCATGACACGTTAGTGTTAGGGCTCGATAATCCCCCCCCACCACGCCCTCATGTTTCCCTAAACGTCTGTCGTCTCTCCTCTATCCTAAATTGCTTTGCTAACTATTTACCTCAAGCACATAAACAAACAGTGTGCTGGATTATTTCGGATTTGGTTGGTACCATGATTCCTAATAATAACTAGGCCCAAAAAGCCTACATAAATGGAATGCAAAATATCAGCTTACTAGTCATACCACGTATTTCTTGCTTACCATGGTATGTTTGGGTTTGGATGATCATATGTGCAGAAGCTGATCGAAGAGTCAACTGTAGCATCAAAGCTCTACCAAAATGCCGAACCTTTCTCAGAGTAGCACACGTGCACACACACACATAGTAAAACAGGTTTAATGAAACACTAGACACAAGGTATGCAAAGCGACTGAAAGACGTGCTAAAAGATATTTACAACTCAATAGGGTACATCAGGGTGTGTGCATTAAGCATTCACAATAAAATAGCGTGTAAAGAGCATAGGCAAAACAATGCCATGTTAATAAGCATTCGCAATCAAGTGGGGCCTTAATAAACAACTGTGTCCCATGGGGTCCACTAATCAGAACTGACCACTCAGGGGGCTTGAATAAGCACTTGCGTCGCAAACGGAACGTTAATAAGCATTTACAATTCCAATTGTGTATTAATAAACATTCATAGCCCAATGGTTTATGAATAAGCATGCACAACCCAATGTTGTATTTGTAAGCATTCATAGCCTAATAGTGAAATAATAAGCATTCACAGGCCAAATATATATTAACAATATCTCAAGTGTTTACAGCCTAAAAGTGTGTTAATAAGCCTTCATTAATAAACATTCATTGCCCAATGTTGTAAACATTCACAAGCCCAGTGGTGTAGTAATAAGCATTCACAAGCCCAATGACATATTAATAAGCATTCATAACCCAATGTTGTAAGCACTGACAAGCCCAATGGTGTATTTATAAGCATTCACAAGCCTAATAGTGTATTAATAAGTATTCACAAGCCCAATGACATATTAATAAGCATTCATAACCCAATGTTATAAGCAATCATAAGCCCAATGGTGTTTTAACAAGCATTGACAAGCCCAATGGTGTATTAATTCACAAACCAATGGTGTAATAAGCATTTATACCCCAGTGGTGTATTAATATGCATTCATAACCCAGTAATGAATTTCCAAACATTTATACCCCAATTCACAAACTCATTACGTATTAATAAACATTCATATCCCAATGTTGCCTTAATAAGCATTTAAAGCCCAATGCACAAAATAATTATAATGTGTAAACACTAATAAACAAAGACTGTGTTAACACATGCAAACATTAATAAATATTATCAATACGATGCAGTTTATAAACTGAACGCATGCTGAATTCTGTCCAATCTGTTTATAATGAATTGATCCAGAATCCCAGTCGTATCCCCTTTGAACATGGATCACCGTGGATCCTGTGTAAGAGGTTAATTTTAGCCCTCACATGCTGGTTACGAAATCCAAACTCTGACTACACACACAAACTGTCTGCTGAGAATAAATCCCACCGTGACACACACTACGTTATACTGCTCATTTACTTAATAAACTGCTACGATTTCAATTCTCTGTGATTCAGAACGATGACGGTGTTGCCACGTTAACAATAGGCTTATTAGAGAAATACAAGCAGCTCCTCCTTGTAATCTGTGAACCAAAACTACACAAAAGAATGGTGAAGTCAATGATCCTTCAGAGGAAGTGTACACCCCTGACCTTCACTCAGTGTGAGGAAACGAAAACTCTGGGAGCTGACGTAAAGAAGACAGTTAAATAATATAAATTGAGTGAACTGAGGTAAACAACACAGATGATAACTGATAGAGCTGAGGAATAGAAGATGGTAGGATAATATTAATTTGAATGAGCTGAGGTAAAGAACACTGACAAGAACATTATGCTGAAGTGAAGACAGTTTAATAATATAAACAGAGTGAGTTAGGGTAAAGGAAACATGATAACTGTGCGACCTGAGGTAAAGAAGACTGACATTAATTGAGCTGAGGTAAAGTCAGTTAGATAATATCAACTAATTGAGCTGAGGTAAAGACGACGGAGGCTATCTGAGTGATCTGAGGTAAAGAAGACGAAGGTTATCTGAGCGATCTGAGGTAAAGAAGACGAAGGTTATCTGAGCGATCTGAGGTAAAGAAGAAGAAGGCTATCTGAGCGACCTGAATTAAAGAAGACGGAGGCTATCTGAGCGACCTGAAGTAAAGAAGACGGAGGCTATCTGAGCGACCTGAAGTAAAGAAGACGGAGGCTATCTGAGCGACCTGAAGTAAAGAAGACGGAGGTTATCTGAGCGACCTGAAGTAAAGAAGACGGAGGCTATCTGAGCGACCTGAAGTAAAGAATATGGAAGCTATCTGAGCGACCTGAGGTAAAGAATATGGAGGCTATCTGAGCGACCTGAAGTAAAGAAGACGGAGGCTATCTGAGCGACCTGAGGTAAAGAATATGGAAGCTATCTGAGCGACCTGAGGTAAAGAATATGGAGGCTATCTGAGCGACCTGAGGTAAAGAATATGGAAGCTATCTGAGTGATCTGAGGTAAAGAATATGGAGGCTATCTGAGTGATCTGAGGTAAAGAAGACGGAGGCTATCTGAGCGACCTGAGGTAAAGAAGATGGTTAGATAATATCAGCTATTTGATCTGAGGTAAAAAAAAAAGACCATTGATAACCGATATAGCTAAGATAAAGATGGTTAAATCATATTTTTTGAGTGATGTGAGGTAAAGAAGACTAGCGCTAACTGAGTGAGCTGAGGTTAAAAAGAAACAACAAGCATATGCACAAAAAATAAAATATATGAAACTTATATTTATTTACAAAATCAGGGTCCTTTTTTAGAACTTTTTTGATTCGCCCCACGTCTGGTATTTACCACAGTTTATTATTATTTATTGGGAGTTTATTATGACACGGCGTCACACACTTAAACCTTCGGGTTCACATCTGCTACAACAGCTGGTGCATAGGAGCTGCTTGGCTCAGCAGTTCTGCTTTGGCGTGTCGCCTGGTGGTTATGTGAGGAATGTAAGCCGGCCACATTATTTCCGCAGAGCAAAAATGGCAGCTAGACGTCTTCACGCGAGTCGGGCGTGCCCAGGTCACATCGCGATCCTGCACCGGGAGGAATGTCGGGATTCCTTGGAGCAGCAGTGTGTGGGAAAAAAGTGCCGACAGCTTCCTTGGATAGGCTTCGGTGTGCAAAAACAGAACTTTTTTGGGTCACGTGACCACTTAACAACTCTATGAAAAGTGCTAATTCGGGAGTTATTTGATCGAAAGGTTGATATTTTTCACATCCTAAAGTGTTTTATTTTCTCCTCATACCCATTTTGTGACTAAAAGAGCACCAGCTTGCACTGTTTTCCTGTTAAGATTTACATTTAATGAACATTAAGTCCTGATTACACCCCAAGCAAACTCGTTTGTTTTCCTAGTTATGTCTTGAGAAACCCTGACACTGAAGACTCCTTCCACAAATTATTGACATACGCCATTTTTATGTTTGGACTTTACAGAAGCAGCACTAAAGCAGGCCACAGCCCTCGAATTACAGCACAAACATCCTCTTTTTGCTTCTCCAAATGAAGTGTCAAGTGCTAGACGAGATGGTCAGACTGTCAGTTCGTCACTTTTACAGCGACGACTTCTCTTTTAGAGCGCGTAAATCAGACACACCACCGCACAGATACAAAAGTGTCATACCAAACTGACAGGATTCTGTCTGGAAGATGCACCGTGGGTGGTGAGAATGAAAAATATATATATAGATGTAATAGAAAACAATTTCGTAGACTGTTTTAGCAGCTGCGAGCGAGCACATTGCTCCATAAACCCGTTTATACTGTTTGAAGGAAATAGACATGCGGGTCAGGAGCAGCGTGGACTGAATGTTCTCCTGCTGAAAAAGCAGACCAACTTGAACTTTCTCTTTGCCAGGTGAACTTTAACACAAATTTGTGTAGCTCATTTAATAAAAAACTCTGGTTAAAACCAGGTTTATCAATCCCTTATGTTTCAAGGCGATCCATCTCCTTGTCCATCTTTATTTCTGGCCTTCTGCTGAAGCAGCAAAAAATATATTCCACATGCACAACCTAAAGATACACTATATGGGCAAAAGGTTTGTGGACACCTGACCTTCTGAACATCCCATTCCACACTGTGTCCCCATTTGCTGTCGTAGTAATCTCCACTCTTCTAGCAAGATGTTCCACTAAATTTTGGAGTGTGCTTGTGGAGATTGATGTAGGTGAGGTGAAGAGCCCTGAGGTGCATTCAGCATTTCAATTCATCCCAAAGGTTTTCAATAGGATTGAACTCTCTAGCAGGAGATCTTCAACTCCAACCCAAGTAAAGCATATGTTCATGGGACTGGTTTTGTGCACAGTGGCAGTGTCATGCTGGAACACGTTTGGGTCTACAAGTTCAAGTGATAAGCATCTTTCATTTTAGGCCTGATGTGATGGTTGAACACATGGATGACGATGTTCTCGTCAATGTTCTCCAGGGTTCCTGCTGTTGAACCACGAGGCTTTATGAACAGTCTATCATCCATTTGATCCCAGGGTTTGTGATAAGAGTAACAGATTGAGGTTAAAGGTCATAAGACCACGATTAAAGTTCACCTGAGGTTCCCGAGATTTTAAGGTTTCCTCTGGACAAACTTTTAAACCTACAACTTTCACAGAGTCAAAACTTTAAGCTGGAGATTCGTTGTCATGAATCTGAGAGTTTTGGTTTTGTGAAAGCAGGTGGTTAATGCGAAAGTCAACAAATCCACAACATCCTGTTTATTGCTTCAGAAATCAGAAGGTGATTGATTCATTTTAGAGAAACGCAGTTCTGATGGCAGCTCCAGCTTTGACGGGAAAAGATCTTACACAGGTAACTTCCACGTAATTGGATTACACTTAATTAATGAATCAGGTGTTATTTAATACCCCCAAAAAAGATTTGCGGTATGGTGACATATTCTGTGAGGAAATGTTTCTAAAGGATGGAGTCTCCAGTGTGTGGGTTTTTCCACCACAGGAAAGTCTTCAGCATTTTTGTGCTTTCTAGTTTCGCTTTTGGATTCTTTTACGTCTTCGAAAAAGAGACGCCGCCAATGAAAAGAGGCGCTATTATAACTTCTAGAACGTAAAAAAATAAATAAATCAGATTTCAGTAGACCTTAGTGAAATTACAGGCAAATAATATACATGGCAAAAATATTTATGGCTGGAAATCTCATATCTTGGCTCCAGAGTTTTAATCAACTTTCGGAAACATTGGATTACTAATGCCTGTGTAGAAAGGCGTCGGACGCAGTGAAGGACAAAACGTTATACGTTCAGCCTCGGCTTGTCTTTACTAATGTTAAAACAAAAATAAACAGTTGTTATTCCTAAACATGGCCAGTGACGGCTAGACGCTGGTTTAGAGAACCAGTGATCCAGTTCGAGACGAATTTCGAGCTCACGTTCACAACATGGCCTCTTTCGGATATTTCCCCTTCACGTGGCACGGAGAGTGACGAGTACCGTATAGCCATCTCTCTTCTCAGTTATGACAAAGTCACATCATATGGCCGGCTCGAGTTTCTGAGCTCGACCGTCTGACCTTTAGACTCTGACCCGGAGAGCTCGTGTGGTGACGGAAGCAGTTGGTCAGGAAAGTGAGGATCACGTACAGAATTGGTACTCCAGTCTGGTACGGTTCTGTAGATTCACTTCGTTCTGTAGCGTCCAGTGTAACCTACTGAAGATTTCTGGACGTACGTTAGGGAACGATGACCAACACACGCGGTTTCTGCAGGTTTTACACTCAAATTTAAGACAGTTACAGCGAATTATATTTGGACCAGCGAAAGAAAGAAACGACAACACAACGGAAACAAACAAAACCAAAACGTTCAATTTAAATTGTGTGTGTGTGTGTGTGTGTGTGTGTGGGGGGGGGGGGGGTTAGATGACATCACTGTCGCCCAGTGATGTCATCAAGGCACAACCTACAATTTGGCAAAGCAATAGTAGAAAAACAAAACGATCCAATTGGATAGAAGTGCAATTTGTAAACACGAGACAATTCGTTTTAGTGGAATTGGTTTTGATGTGTCCATGGTGGACTTTTCACTGAACATCTGGAAGAACCCAGACATCTGACGGAACCCAGACCAGTGAAAAACGAGACACACACACACACACACACACACACACACACACAGAGAGAGATTCCTTACCCATGTCAGAAGACTCTCACACAGCTCGACTCGATCCACCGCGTCCAGATTACTCATCTTAACCCACACCTCAATCGACCCACACACAGGACGTGTTTTCAGATCCCCCACCAAAATCCAATCTAATCGATCTGATCGGCAACAGATCGCGACGTCTAACAGATCCTTCCGATCAACTTCAACACGTCTTAAACACGTCCCGGATCCAGTAAAAACCGAATGAACCAAGATCCGACAAAAGAAACTGTTCTCTCGGGGACAAATTACGTGGAGACTCACGCAATCGCAACCGCTCCACCGGCGAAGCTACAGCTCGCTCGCTATTCACATTACTGCTTTTTTTTTAAACTCCTACCCGTTTTCGACAAAACCCCGCCTTATTAGCTGCGATTGGTTAATTATATACAATCGGAACCTTTGTTAGCCTCGTTCTCAAAGAATTAACCAATCATATTTTGGAAGGCGGGACGTATTTATCCTATACGGGTGGAGAAAATAACGTCTTGATTTTTCAGACTGTTAGCTGGAGGGGTCCTTCAGGTGCCACCCTGTAAAAAGTATCCGTATTCACGCCTGATTAAAAATATATACTCGAGATCGATTATAATTCCTACAACTGTTTCATAAAAGCTTTTCATTTACAAATAATAGTAAAATTGAGGAAAGGATACACAGTTTGTTTTTCTAAAAAAAAAAGAATTAAAAATGCGAGGGGAAATTTAAACAGGCGAAATCGAACTGCAACGAAAAACAGGACCAGGTAGAAAAATGCGGAAGTGAGTTCCTGGTAAATTGCGATTGGTTCATTTTCAAATCGCTACATAGTCCCTAGTTAGGCGCACTAGTTTTTGGATACCGTTTGAATTGATACACCCTAGGTAGTGCATTGGACAAGTGAAGAAGTGGTGGTTTGGGTTGCGGCCGGTTCGGGTTGATAGTTTACAGGACAGTTTGGTTGTAGAAAGTGTTATATGCGTTAATTGCTTTGCGGAACGGATCGTTATGAACTCTGGTAAGTGTGTGTTTACTGTTTAATAGATAGTAGATAGTAGCTGTTGTGTTTTACTAAAAGCCTCGAATACTGTGCGTATATATACATACAAACATAAAAAAAACATACTGTATATATATACAGTGCGTTTAGAAAGTATTCACATCGCCTCACTTTTTTCACATATTGTTATGTTACAGCTTTATTTATTTATTGTTTATTTTCCTCAGAAGTCTTCAAACAATCCCCCATAATGACAACACGAAAGGCGTGTGTTTGAAATCTTAGCAAATTTATTAAATAAAAAAAATAATTAAAAGAAACACATGTTCATAAATATTCACAGTTTTTGCTTAAAAATTAGTTGAAGTTCCTTTGGCACAAATTTTAACCTCAAGTCTTTTGGAGTTTGATGCTACAAGTTTGGCCCCTATTTCTTGGGCAGTTTCTCCCAATCTTTTTTTTGCAGAACCTCTCAAGCTTCTTCAGGTTGGATGGGGAGCGTCAGGGCACAGCCATCTTCAGATCTTTCCAGAGATGATCAATCGGGTTTAAGTCTGGGCTCTGGCTGGGCCACTCAAGGATATTCACCTCGCCCCAATCTGAGGTCCAAAGCGCTTTGGAGCCAGTTTTCTTCAAGCATGTCTCTGTACATTGCTGTATTCATCTTTCCCCTCTATCCTGACCAGTCTCCCAGTTCCTGCTGCTGAAAAACATCCCCACAGCATGATGCTACCACCACCATGCTTCACTGTAGGGATGGTATTGGCCAGGCGATGAGCAGTGCCTGGTTTCCTCCAGACATGAAGCTTGGTATTCAGGTCAAAGAGTTCAATCTCTGTTTCTCATGGTCTGAGAGTCCTTCAGGTGCCTTTAGCCAAACTCCAGGTGGGCTGTCGTGCTTTTTGCAGAGGAGTGGCTTTCATCTGACCATTCTACAATACAGGCATGAGGCATGAGAAAGTTCTCCTCTCTCCACAGAGAAACGCTGGAGCTCTTTGTCTTCAGTGTCACCTCCCTGACTAAGGCCCTTCTCCCCTGATCACTCAGTTTGGCCAGGCGGCTTTGCTCTAGAAAGAGTTCAGGTGGTTCCAAACATCTTCTATTTATGGATGATGGAAGCCACGGTGCTCATTGGGACCTTCAATGCTGCAGAAACGTTTCTGTTCCCTTCCCCAGATCTGTGCCTCGATCTGTGCCCTGTCTCTGAGGTCTACAGACAATATCTTGGACTTCATATCTGTTGGACCTTTTTATATCAGAAGTGTGCCTTTTCAAATCATGTCCAATCAACTGAATTTACCACACGTAGACTCCAGTCAAGTAAAAACATCTCAAGGATGATCAGTGGATGCAGGATGCACCTGAGCGCAATTATTTAGTGTCATGGCAAAGGCTGTGAATATTTATTTTAAATTGGCGAAGATTTCAAACAAACTTCTTTCACGTTGTCATTATAGGAAATGTGAAAGGATTGAGCGTTTATATATTTTTTATTTGAAAAGTTAAAAATAATAATTACAAATATGTCAAAAATACAGCTGTTTTATTATTATTATTAGTTTTATTGTTGTTAATGTCATATTTTGAAATAATTTGTATTATTACATTTGTACAGTATTGTTTAAATAAAAAAAAATCTAATTGATAACGAAGATGATGATGATTTATTATTATTATTATTATTATTATTATTATTATTATTATTATTATATCTGATATTCAAAAATAATAAAATAAATCATTTTACCCTCTAACCGGACTCTCGAACTGTTTTTAAGGACTTTCGGGACGTTTCCGAAGCAGCGCTTGTTTCCAGTGAGAGATGAGAAGGAGATGAACAGGTGCAATGGGAAACCCGGACTCTCTGGAGGTGAATCCTCCCATCACAGACCAGAACTCTCTTATTGAAGGGGTCAGTGACCCCGTGCTGCTTGTGGTCATCTTTTCTGTGACTTTCCTGGCTGGGCTGGCCACACTGCTGTGCAGGTGCGTACACACACACACACACACACACACACACACACACACACACACATTACATCTTCTTACCTGCTTGTTTATGGGCTTTAGAAATCTCTGACACACAATCCTGATATACTATTTACCTTCTCTTCCCCTCTCTCTCTCTCTCTCTCTCTCTCTCTCTCTCTCTCTCTCTCTCTCTCTCTCTCTCTCACTCACTCACTCTTCCTTCTCTCTCTCATTTACTCACTCTTCCTTCTCTCTCTCATTTACTCACTCTTCCTTCTCTCTCTCTCTCGCACTCTCTCTTTCACTCTCTTTTTCTCTCTCGTTCTTATTTACTTACTCTTCCTTCTCTCTCTTATTTACTCACTCTTCCTTCTCTCTCTTATTTACTCACTCTTCCTTCTCTCTCTTATTTACTCACTCTTCCTTCTCTCTCTTATTTACTCACTCTTCCTTCTCTCTCTTATTTACTCACTCTCTCTCTCTCTCTCTCTCTCTCTCTCTCTCTCTCTCTCTCTCACTCTCGCTCTCCATGTCTCAGGAATGAGCAGCAGAGGATCCACCCGGAGAATCAGGAGCACGTGCGAGCAGTTCGACAGCAGTTACAGACAGAGCAGGTGTGTGAGGAGTACAGGAGCTGTCTAACACACAGTGCATAAGTATTTACACCCCTCATGTTGGCTGGAACTAAAATAAACCTAATTCTGTCTGTCTGTCTGTCTGTCTGTCTGTCTGTCTGTCTGTCTGTCTGTCTGTCTGTCTGTCTACCTACCCACACCCATTCAGTTATGTAACCTTAAAGATACAGTGTCCTTTTTACTGCCCCCTGCTGCCTAAAAAGTCAATCACTTGCAATCAAACACTGAATTAAGTTTTAAACAAAAGAATGGGTGATGTGTATCTTGGGGGAAGGGGAGGGGGGCATAAATATAGTTAAGAGACGTGAATTGTTTTGCTCTTTAATGGAGCAATTTAATTGAAATTTCTCTCTCATTCTTTCAGGAAGCAGCATCAGCAACACCGAGGCATCAGTACTACTCAGACATGTCCTGTCCGGTGTGTCTCCAGCAGGCCGTTCTTCCCGTGGAGAGTAACTGTGGTCATCTTTTCTGTGGTAAAACCTTTTGAATAGCGTCCTGTGTTGGAACTAGAGGTCGACCGATAGCAGATTTTACCGATACTGATGTTGGATTCAAATGAATACTGGAAAAAACAAACAAAAGACTTCCTGTAAAATAGTACTGAACTTTATTACAAAGATTAAAGGACAGTACTGGATCACGTAAATGCGCAAAATGAAATAGACTTGATTGTGTTATTTGCATGAATAAATATTGAGGAAAATAAAAGACATGCATTGAAGCAAAAAGTGACACAGCACATGTTTTCCGTGATTCGCCTCTAGAGGCCGCTCTTGTGCTGTCGGTACCGGTATACGTTTTTGCCAGTAGATCCAGTAATAATCGCAATCGCTGGCAATTAATCGGCAAAACTGATGAATCAGTCGACATCAGGTTAAAAGGAGTACTTTTTTTTTCAAGTCATGCTCAGATCTTGTACTGATCCATGTAGTGTGTGTTCCACAGGTTCCTGTATTATTGCGTACTGGCGCTACGGAACGTGGCTGGGAGCCATTAACTGTCCCATCTGCAGACAAATAGTAAGAGGACAAGCACGATCACCTCCGAGATTCACAGCTGCTTCTGAGTGTAGTGATGAAAGTTCACCTCTTGGCAAGATGAAACTCAGTAGTTACGATGTTGGCTTTTTTTTTCATATTACATACCCTTTTAATATAAAAAATTATAACCACAAAATCAATACTTTTGCTCCAGTGGGGCTCCCCATCTTCACTGCACCATTTGGTACTACCTCCTATATATACATGTTCTCCCTCAGTAAAAAAAAAAAAGTGTGGAAACATCTAGTCTTTTATGGTTTTTGTAAGACAAATGTATGTTTTACCAGTTTCAATGCAACAAACCAGGTAATGTAAAGTTTGAAATGGCGGCCATGTTGGTTCAAGTCTCCAACCTTCCATCCCGGTTTGACTGTGGGTGTGAGGTAGTCTGATAACATCTCCTCTCCCGTTCTCAGTCTTATACGTTCTTCTGTTAGATGTCACATTTGGACAAACGTGTCCAGCTTCCTTCTAGTCATTCACTCTCCAATTTTTGTGTGTTTTTGCCTTTTCACTGAGTTTGTTGTATAGAAACAAAAGGAACATGCTTGTGTCTCAAATACCATGAAAGATTGAAATACAATAAAAATAAATAAATTAAGATAATGGAGTATCAAATCTGCTCTATTGTAAGATAATACATTAAAATCTCTGACAGCTTGGTCTTCATACCCCTGTATCATTTCCCCCCTCGCCCGCCCTTCCTCAGGTGACCCTGCTGCTCCCGCTTTTCCGTGGCACACATCAGAACGCTCAGACGCAAGATGGCCAGCAGGACGCCACCCTGATCCTCAACGACATCAACGATTACAACCGCAGATTCTCAGGACAGCCCAGATCCGTGAGTCTCCTTCAGCTTCCTTCACTATATTAAATAAATATATGAAATTTATACACTGTGTCTATTGTCTCAATGCGAGTAGATAACAACCACCCTGTTTCTGCTGAACGACATATTTAGAGATCGCAGACAATCTAGTAGAACATGGGATGGGGCGGGGCCGGGGTGGTTTGGGGTGTATGAAGAATGTTGTATGTGGCATAACATTGTAAGAAAAGGACAAGTGTGGGACCATTTCCTGTCACTGTTTTGTTGCTTTTGAAAAGCATGTAGTGATCCATATGAACTTCTCGGGGAGCCAGAATGTTGGATGAAACCACTGTTGGTGATGGTTGATCAGTTATTTTATATCCAGGTTGTTCAAAAGTCCCACACAACCAAATAACTTAATAATGCTGAGGATGGAGCCACCAGGGAGGAGGAAAAGAGGAAGGCCATGGAGGAGGTTTATGGATGTGGTGAGGGAAGACATGGAGGTAGTGGGTTAAAAGAGGCAGATGTAGAGGACAGGGGGGTATGGAGACCCCTAATGATTTAGAATAAGTATAATGTATGTTGGCTCTGCTTTGTGCGTGTGTGTGTGTGTGTGTGTGTGTGTGTGTGTGTGTGTGTGTGTGTGTGTGTGTGGTGTAGCTCCTGGACCGTTTGCGTGACGTCCCCACTCTACTCCGCCACGCCTTCAGGGAGATGTTCTCTGTCGGCGGACTCTTCTGGATGTTCCGCATCCGGATCCTGCTGTGCCTGGTGGGGGCGCTGACCTACCTGGCCTCTCCGCTCGACTTTATCCCAGAGGCTCTATTCGGCCTGCTTGGCTTCATGGATGACATCTTTGTCATCCTCCTCCTCTTCATCTACATCTCCATCATGTACAGGGAGGTGGTGACGCAGAGGCTAGCCGGCTGAGCACCAAAAAAAAAACGCCTAACGGGTTTACAGTTTTATCACTGAGTGTGACTGTGTATATAAGAGTGTGTGAGTGTGTGAGTGTGTGAGTGTGTGAGTGTGTGAGTGTGTGTGTGTGAGTGTGTGAGTGTGTGAGTGTGTGAGTGTGTGTGTGTGTGTGTAGGTGGAGTCATGTAATATTCAGCTTTAATAACAGAGGTCAGGTGGAGCTCCTGTTCTTGTATCATATAAAAAACATACTGCCCGTAGGAGGTTGAGCTTGTTTGTGTGTTTGTGTGTTTGTTTGTTTCAGGAGCATTTATTGTGATTGGCTGTCTTGATGACCATTTAATCTGGTGATCTTCTTGAACTATGATGAAGCTAAATTTAGCAAAGCACCGCGTGTGGCGTTGGCATCACTGAAACATTTGCCGTAGTTATCAAACATAAACGCTAGCTAGCTCGCTAATTCAAATCGGTCTTACTTGTGAGGTACTGATGTCGGTGAGATGAGGAGGCCTGAGGTGCAATCAGCATCCCAAAGGTGTACAGTAGAGTTGAATTCAGAGCTCTATAGCTGGAGATGTTCCACTCCAACCAATTTAACCCATTTCTTCATGGAGCTGACTTTGTACACAGGAAGATTGGCATGAACAGATTTGGGAACTCCCTCGTTCAAGTGAAGGGAAAAGGAAATTCCATGCTACCGCTTCCAGAGACGCGCTGTACCTTTCGGCTTGTGTCGAATTTATATTCATTTAAACACAACGTAATAAAATCAGCCTTTTTCTCTCAGCATGTGAATTCCCCAGTCTCCAGTATTAGTTCCAGGAGCTACAATGTTAATACAGTTCATAACATGTTCATTGTAAAAAGTCAGTGGTTCAGTTGAAGTGGCAGTTTGTAATTTTTTGAGACATTTTACAAAAATGTAAATGTGAACGAGGTGTTTGTCGAAGCGGAAAAATCTAAATAATCGCCTTTTAAGGAAAAGCAACAGAACAGTATGGCACTGTTCTAGCTGGGGGCGGAGCTTATTTCAGGGCCAGATAATGAAAAAAAAAAAGAAATACAAGAAATCTAATTCAGTGTATATCGATATTGCCGAATACTTGCTGTTGTAATTCTGAAGTGATGAAACCTACACAAGAGACTTCGCTGACTTTTCTTGACATGAAAGAAAAATGTTTAAAATAATAAAACGCATCTTTGAATTTGACAGATTATTTGCTCCTGATTGAATTGTAAATAGAAGTCACATTTAAGTTTAAAACAGAAACATTGTATTTTGTAATAGCAAGCTGTGACTAAAAAAATAAAAAATTACAAAAAAATCGAGTAGGAATTATTTTTTCCGATCGTCGAACTTTTCCGAATCGGTCCAAGCCAACTGACCATGTTATTTATTTTTAATTCAAAATTGGAAATTTTAAGCAAGATCAAAAACTGTTGAACTGTTGTGCGACAACGAAATTGTTAAAATTTTGAGAAATTTGCCTACATTACAGAGTTTGTTGTTTCTTTCAAGCCCCACAGAGGGCGCCCTAGATTACACAGATCACTTGATTGATCACTTGCAAATGAACCACAACCCCAGGTTTTTCTGAGGTATCTTAGTATCTGTATGATTATTGTGTCTGGAAACATTTCGGACAATTACAGATTACTTTTTTTTTCACGATTTATATACTAGATCTCCGTAAATAAATAAATCAAAAGGATTTTTACATTTAACGAAAAATTTACCTCAGTTCTTTTTAAAAACTAAACCTCCTAATTATGTGTCCTAAAACCTCTTAATCCTCTGAACCTTTTCTTAAAAAAATATGAAATTATAAATCAAATATGAAATTATCATTTAATTATTAATTAATTTAAATAAATTTAATGTAAGCCCTGGGGTGCAGTCACCGTTCCAATTCATCATAAAGGTGTTCAATTGAGTTTAGTTCAGAGCTCTATAGCAGGCCACTCAAGATCTTCCTCTCCAACCCATGTGAACCAGATGTGCACAGGGGCATCTCCATGCTGGAACAGGTTTTGGGTTTCCAAGTTCAAGCGAATGCAAAATTTTATTACTAACGTCTAAAGACGTCCTGTACAACTGAGTGCCTTCAGCTTTCTGAAAACAGTTCACAAAAGAACGAGCAGGGAAAAGGTCAGGTGTCCCAATATTTTTGGAAATATAGTGTATCTGAAAAGAGTTAATCAAGGCTTTAGGTAGTCCTATAATCATTACTCTTAAAACTAGGAGACCAAAGCCTGTGCACAATCCAACTTCATGAAGAGCTGCTTTAAATGAGTTGGAGAGGAAGATCATGAGTGACCCGTATTAGAGCTCCTACTGAACACCTTTGGGATGAATGCGAACGCTGACTTCACCTCAGGCCTTCTCACCTACATGACTTTACTAACATGTAGCTGAATGAGCAAAATCTCCACAAGCACAGTCCAAAATCTAGAGGAACATCTTCTCAGAAGGGTGGAGGTCACCATAACATGACAAGGGGACATACCAATATTATAACCAGGTGGTCAAGTGTCTGTTTAATAAATAAATAACACAATAAATGACTGTTTAAAATATGAAAGAATAAAATGTACAAAGATTTTGTATTTTGTATTTTGTGAATGAAACTACAATCCAACATTTTGTTACTTTGCTAGTGACTCGAACCAAATATAATTTGTCCCCACATACACATTGGGTTTAAAGCAAATACAATCTTCCCATTTCATAGAAAAACTGAGTAAATCTAATGTGTACATGCGTGCTATAGCTATCTCTTCGGCTATGGAAGTTTGTCAGGAACTGGGCCTTGATCTGATTTACAATATTCAGTGGTCCCCCAAGAAAAAACTTTGGATGTTCCCCCGCAGCCACTATAGAACCTTCGTAGTGAAATCATCTAGACATTATGTCACTTTATAAATGTAATAGTGTGCAGTATAATAATCGGGGGGGGTTGACTATATTTATTTATATGGGTAAAAGGCAAAGCTGTGAGCTATTAGCATGTAGGCGGAGCATTTTCCATCAGCGTCTGAAGCGAAATGAAAAGTTCAACTTCCACAGAAAGCTTGCGACTAAATTTCGAGTGAAATGCGTGGGTGAGCTTTGGGGAAAACCAGAACAGTATAGGAAATGTTTTATTTTTATTTTCCAGAATCATGACCAGCTGTGAGTTTCTACATAAAAATACTTTTTTAATGATGTTGACCAAAAAAAAAATATTTTCCTTTAAAAACATCTAGAACTATCTAGAAATGCCTTTTTGATATTTTGCTAATTTGCAGCTGTTTTGTGTTTGTTGTTTATGGGATTTTTTTCACTTTCTACCAGGTCAAATCCGAACACGACGATGTGGTTAACATTTGCGTATTTATGCCCACTGTTCATAAGGTTAAAATACACCTACATAAGTGCTCCCATGTGTCCACCTGAATATTTTAAAAGCTTCAGTATAACACACCAAAGCAGGCATCAGCTCATGGAAAGATTATTCAGTGCAGTAGAACACGACCAAAGTCTGCTTTATGTCAAGGCGACGATATGATGTTATTTGGCATAGATCAGAGGTGCACAAACTTTTTCCTATTCTTGTCTTTAACAAGCTGCTCGATGAGAATTTGAAAGTGTGCTATTGTTCATTAAAGAAATTTTTTTTTAATTGATTTACATTTTTAATATTTAATTTCTGTTGACATGAGAAAGTTATGTTAAATGTTAAATTAATAAAGACGATCAGTGTCATTTTGATTTTATTTTTATTTTTTTTTTTCACTTCTCATATAAATGCATGGTGGGCCAAATCAAAGGTGACCCCCGATCCCCAGTTTGAGCATCTCTGACATTGATCTTTCTTGACAGATTATAACATGTTATGACTGAATGACATTAGAAATTCATGACAGTCAAATGTGTACCCCTGTATATAATTCTGTTATATTTCTGCTTATAATACATACATACATACATACATTTGAATTATTCCAATGCTACAGTATGTCACTGTAATGAACAGTTATGAGCTATGAGATATTATGAGAAAGATGTGCATACGGATTTTGAGTCTTAATGAGATTGGTCTAATAAATGTAGACGTTTTATTAAGACTTATGACAAATGACAGTCTTGTGACATGGTTATGACAAATGAACTGTGATTGGTGTACTGATTATACAAGTTTCATGAAAACATATAACAGTGTTGGGATATGCTTATGACAGAGGTATAGTGTTACTAGTGTACTGAGTATAGGAGGTTTGTGAAGACTTATAACAGTGTTGTGGCATGATTATGAAATAGAGGTTGATTGGTGTACTGGATATTAATGTTTAATGCAGACTTATAAGAGTCTGGTGACATGCTTATGAGTATAGGTGTCATGAAGATTTATAACAGCAAGTTTATTTCTATAGCGCTTTTAACAATGGACATTGTCTCAAAGCAGCTTTACAGAATTTAAGAATTAAGATGAGTGATGTGTTTATCCCTGATGAGCAGCCTGGGGGTGACTGTGAGAAGGAAAAACTCCTGTAGGTGTTTGAGGAGGAAAACTTATGACATGCTTATGACAGATCTGTGTATTTCTACAGTCCTGAAGTGAAGTGACCGTGATTTAATAAAAACTTGCATAAAAACAATCCTATGACATGTAATGATAGAGCAAGCTGTAGATGTGGCAATGTGTTACATAGATTCTACCACAAGGTGGCAGCAAAAGCGCTTTTTTCCCCCCCAGAAAAGGCGTCATTTGTCCTGCTAAGCGCTTATGCTATGTTATAGTGTGTATATGTATGTATAGTATACATCAAATGTTCACTCAACATTTTAGACTGAAATAACAAAGCAAAAACAGCAAAGAATTGCAAGTAGCTTGATATGAGGTTAGCTGGCTCGATGTTGAGACCTTTAATTGATATATGGTCATTGTTCTAGATTTAACTATTTACAGTGTTCTGTATATCAACTGTTCTAGTCAAATATACCAAATACTGCCATAAACCCAGTGAAAACTACTGAGACTTTACATTGTTGATTCAGTGCCATTCGATGAACAGGAAAGAAGCTGGAAGTTGACCAGACTACTCCCAAGTTAAAAATTCAATCGAAGGAGATGTTTTTGCTGGCTTTTACTGGCTTGTAGATGGGAAATTACAAGTTGTGGATTCTCTATATGGAGAAACCTACAAAGAGCGAATAAGAGAATCTTATTTATGTATTTATTCAATCAGCCAATCATGTAGCAGCACAATGCATAACATTATGCAGATAAAGATCAAGAGTTTCACTTAGTGTTTATATAGACTGCTATTGCATTAATGATACATTGTGAGGACAAATGTCAGATTATCACAGTTGAAAATCCTGAGAGAGAAGTACTTTTCCCAAGCAGCATTTCTGACTTCAAAAACCATTGGTTAAAATCATAGAGAATTCTCATGTTGACTGAAGCTCTTGGCCTGTGTCTGACCTGTATGATGTGAATGACCTGATTCCTCTCAAGGTTTCTCCCTTATGCCATCTCGAGGAGTTTTTCCTCGCCACAGTTTGTTGTGTATTTGGAGTATTGCCCTTAACAATTTTTTTTATCTTAATGAGTTTATTAGAGGGACAGCGCATGTAGGATGTTTTGGCGACAAGGTGAGGGAGGCGAGATTGAGATGGTTTGGACATGTGCAGAGGAGGGACATGAATTATATTGGTAGGAGACTGCTGAGGATGGAGCCACCAGGTAGGAGGAAAAGAGGAAGGCCAAGGAGGAGGTTTATGGATGTGGTGAAGGAAGACATGCAGGTAGTTGGTGTGAAAGAGGCAGATGTAGAGGACTGGGTGGTATGGAGACGGATGATCCGCTGTGGCGACCCCTAATGGGACCAGCCGAAAAAAGAAGAAGAAGAAGAAGATCATAGCTGTTAAAGAGTAAAAAAGAAATAAATAAAAAAAATTTTTTGAGAATGTTTCATTATAGTGGAAAACGTGGAGTTGTTTTACCGGTGTGCTCACTGTCTGAATTCTGAATCTGCGTTTGAGATTTTGCATAACTTACATAAGACTCAAGTCATCGACTGTAGGTTTTAATTTTATTTTTAAAAGTCAATTTTACAAAATTTTAAATGAGCTACTTTTTACTTTGAATTTTTGCTTAGGTATTTGAGCCAGTAACTTAATTTGTACCTAAGTACAATCATGGATGTAACAGTAACTTTTACTTGAGAAGAATTTATTTCTCACCTCAGATGATTTCAACCAACGTCCTGCTGCCATTGGATAACACACGTGCCGGTGTCCAGGTGGTCCTATTAAAATGGAAGTTGAGTGTCGCGTCTTGTTTTGTTGACAATAATTCCTTGAACTAGCACATCATCTGGGAATGGATATTTAGTCACACTTCACACAAACCATCGAGAAATTCACACACACACACACACACACACACACACACACACACACACACACACACACACACACACACACACACACACACACACACACAGGCATCTTCCCCCAGCTGTTGTTAAAAACTCTTTCTCTGTTGATGTCATTACCTACACTGGTTAGTAATAGCATGGCATTTATAATAAAGAGATAAACACAACTAAGAAAAAATGTTATTTAGATTTTTTTATTTACTTATTTTTAAATAATTCCCGGATTATTAAAGAGCTTTCAATTACTACATATTTCACCTTTTATTTCCATATAATATATATATATATATATAAAAGAGAATGCTCATAGATCATATACAAAAAACACTATTTGAAAGAAATATATTTATTTATATGTATTTTTGTTACAAAAAGTCAGACAATCAGGTTGTACTGCTGATGGGTTAAATTCAATAGAATAACACAATATCGGAAATGTCACAGATCACACAGGATTCTTCGAAGATGACTGGGTCCTGACTCACTCCTGAATCTTCTGCTGGTCTCTTGCTGAATCGGAGCTGTCGTGTATCTGCATTATGTTGTTCTTAGTTTTTATTTTATTATAATTCGTCCCTCAGGTGATGGACTTCCTCCAAGACTTTTTAGTTTGCAATCGGATGTGCATAGTGACGGGTTCATTAAGTTATACATGTCTGTGCATGTGTGTGTGTGTGTGTGTGTGTGTGTGTACAGTATGCATGTGACCTCTCTCACTCTGCCTTTCCTCTTTTCCACTCTCGTTCTGTTTTCTAATTTCCCTCTTGAATCTCTTTGCTTTTTTTTGTCTTTGTCTGAAAGGCAGATGAAAGATTTTTAGGAAATCTCACTGGCTTGATTTGATTTAAGCCTCATGAACTGATACTTCCTGGTTTCTGTAAAAAAAGAGAAATACTATATATACTGTATATATATATATATATATATATATATATATTATATATATATATATATATTATATATATATATATATACACACACACACACACACCAAAATCCCCAATTGGTGCACACATCCACCAATTAAAACCGTCCGTGTGGAAACATAACAAAAGTTCTATGAGTTCTATTTGGTGTCCTGATGATTTATGTCATTTAAAACACCATAATTAAAACATTAACAAGTTATTTTTTTTTAGCTAAAAATGTAAACAGGCTTGTGTAGGTACATTGCTCAGTGCAAAAAGAGAAATTTTATGGGAAATTTGTTCTTTTTGTCATGTGTCTTATAGACATGAAGTTCTAGTGTCTAGTTTTCATGCTCTATGTTGAGTTTGGTTTCACTAATATTTAACATATGTTTGCATAAATCATCCATATTCGTCCATGCCCATGTTGATTATGAGTATCAATTTAAGGTACAAAACAGATACAATTGTATGATTTAGTGATTAAGTTGCGATTATCACAAGGTGACTCATGACAATCATGCGATTAACTACAGCCCTAATCCAATCCAACTTCACACCGATACTCTGGCCAATAGTTTGTTTTGTTTTCAAACAGTAAAAAGCAAACCCACATGAATAGGACATCATGTGGGTTTGTATGAATATGTAAAGACCATGTAAAACTCAGGATTGAGAGCTTTAAGGTATAAAACGTCAACTTGTTCCTCACTGCACCGCTGTTCTGTCATATCTAGTTATATGTTTTAAAAAGCTTTCCCCAGAGGACAAAAGCTCATACTAATGGTAGATAAATGATGCAAGAATCAGCAGTGATTTTGTGAAATTAAAAGCGATACAGGAAAGTAGTTTAAAGTAACGAAGCTCCTTTTTAAATACACATCGTCCGTGCCTTAATCAGGAAGCGGGTAGTGCCTGGAAGCCATGTTGAAATCTCCGACATGCTAGTACACTGACACAGTAAGTAATTGCACAAGTGCATTCAAACAAGTTTGTTTTCTTTCACCAGTGCCAGGGTGATCTTATCCTAAAGCATCACACACCACAGGATTTGAAATGATCCTGAGGCACTACATTTCTGACTGACTTCTGGGAAAGGAGGCACTTTGAGTGAAGCAGGCTTGCGACAGGAAACCCGCTCAGTCACAGCCAAGCGTCTGACGCAAAATGCAACAGTCCTCCCCAGAACTTGTTGGCCCGTCTTCTTCATGGCTGTGGCATTAGAGTCCGTGGGAGCCTGTGAGTGGGCGAAGGTTTCATCGGTGCCGCCCAGCTTGGGCACTCCAAGTCTGGTCATCAAGTCTGTCTTCACTCTTTCATGCCTTTTTTTACCCATCTGGCATGAAGAGGTGGGTGGGGTTTCTTTCAAGTCTGGAAATCCAAGATGCCCACACAGTCAAGGCAGATGCCCAGTGACTGTGTGTATGTGTGGGTCAGGGAGAGCACACAACCTAAGAAACCCATACGTATATTCACAGTCTTTAACACACAGGAACACGATGAGCTCAAACACACCCTCATGAAAAGCTCAAGCCAAATCCCATGAAGCCTGAAAAAAACTGGTTGATGAAGGGAGGGAAAGTCTCAAGAGTCAAGATCAGAGGAGATCTGGAAATTTGTAGGTCCCTCTGTGCCATTTGTTCTTTGCTTTGTCATGGTGCATGTGTTCATGGTTTCTTTTAAAGCCTAATGTTTCTTTCCTAACTATCAATAAAGCAGAGAATTATGGCATTGTGTAAAATTTATATTTGTAGAGACTCATCTTGTTCACGCTTGTTACGATGTTTATGAACTTCCCTATACAAGGTCACCTTGGAATAGAGTCAACTTTGTGTGTGTGTGTGTGTGTGTGTGTGTGTGAGTGTATCACTATCAGAATCTGTAACTGTTCAGTGCTCCAAATGTTCATATCCATATCAGTATTATGATTTAAAAAAGACTCTAAGTGGGTGTGGCCTAAACGGAAACCTTCAAAACAATGGAAAAACCCCCAGAGGTAAAAATGCCATCATTTGAATAGTTTCTCCACCTCAGCTATAACATTAAAGTTCCTAGTTGCTTTCATGTAATTATTACTTCTTTTTCGGAAAAAAAAATTATCTGGTAGCGAAAGATTTTGTGTGTGTGTGTGTGTGTGTAAAGTGTATATATATATATATATATATATATATATATATATATATATATATATATATATATATATATATATATATATAAATATATGCATGTATGTGTGTGTGTCACTATCAGTATCTGTAACTGTTCAGTGCTCCTAATGTTAATTTCCGTTTCATTATAATGATTAAAAATAAATCAGTGGGTGTGGCCTAAACGGAAACATTCGAAACAGTGGAAAAAAAAAACCCAGAGGTAGAAACTCCAGGAACCCGAACAGTTCCTCAACCTCAGCTACATCACTCGAGTTCATAATTGCTCTCATGTAATTATTACTTCTGGTTCCAACAAACTTACTGGTTGTGAAAGATTTTTGCCAAAATGTTCCGGCTTAATTTTCACTATCAGGACACTGAGCAGGCTGATACTAAAGAGCATGTTGACTGTTTATGTTGACATTAAAGAGATTTTTCAAACTGGAGTTTCATAGCCATGCCCTTCATTTTGTTCATTATTCATTGAGATTACATTATCATGTGTGTGTGTGTGTGTGTGTGTGTGTGTGTGTGTGTGTGTGTGTGTGTGTGTGTGTGTGTGTGTGTGTGTGTGTGTTTGATTTTAGGTGAACATATGTTGGCCAATTAAAAAGCCCTTTCTCTCTCTTTGTAATCTCTCTGTCCCTTGTGGCTTTGAGGTTCCTTGTTGCTATCAACAAGTGAAATCACATCAACAAGTGAGCGCTGTTTTTTTTCCTTCAGCGTCTGTAAGTGAGAATTTATCTGACAGTGATATAAGACTGACGCCTTTGCAAACGGGAAGAAGCTGGTCTCGATTTGCAGCGTTTCCTCCAACAGAAGACTCCTGCCAACTGTCATGCTGACAATACGGACAGAGCAGAATGACCCGCCCACACAACCCACTCGTGACGTTTACTGGGAAAAGCACTTTGTTCTCCTTTTTTTTTCTCCTCTCTCACACCCTCAATCCTTCAAACTATTTCATCTTCTACACGTCCCAAATGTCCGACCTGTCCGCCCTGCTTTCTGGTTTTTTTTTTAATTTAGTATTTTTTTTGGCTAGTGTCATGCACTATGACGAACGTGCTAAATTTAAGCTTTCTAAATTGAATTAGCGTCTGATGAAGTCATTTGTTTCCAGGGTGAATAAGCTCCCCCGTCTCCGTGGCTCTTGCCATCCTGTTTTCCGGTCTCGCTTTCCAAAAGATGCCAGCTTTTCCCTTCCAGTTTGTTCACAGCTGCTGGTGTAAAGTCTACATGGAAACGACAGGCCAAATTTCGGGTCAAAAAGGGAAAGGAAATCTTGGTAGCTTTTAATTTTCTGACCTTGTGAGATTTGTGTTCTGTTGTTTGTGGAAATGTGTGTGTGTGTGTGTGTGTGTGTGTGTGTGTGTGTGTGTGTGTGTGTGTGTGTGTGCATGTGTGATTAGACACATACATCTCTTTAATGTACTCCAGCCCGTCCTGGTTGATCTCACCTCCTCAGAAACACTTGCAGTTAACAGGGTTCTGCATGTTATTGAACAACACACACACACACACTCATATGTACACAACTCTACACAAGATACAGTTTTACCCAATTTCCCCATTCATATCAGGCCTAATTAAGCTCCTGCTGACTCTTGTTGCATCTAGTTGTTTGTCACACACCATGTAGAGTAGCACAATTTAGTTATATAGTGATTTAGATGCTCAGCAGTATAATAGTAAACTGCTATATAAATTACCTCACATTTACTTTTTGTCATACATACAATACATGGACAAAAGTATAAGGAAACCTGTCTTTTTCCTGCCATGTGTGGTTCTTCCCCAAACAGGTACTACAAATTTAAAGGCACACGTTTTGGATGCATGAAATTTTGGGTTCACTTCAACTAGGAGACCCAAAACTCTTCCAGCGTGACAATGCTGCCGTGCACAAAGCAAGCTCCTTAAAGATATGGGTTGGAGTGGCCTGCTATAAAGCTCTGACCTCACACCTATTGAACACAATCTCCACAAACTGAAAGAGAAACCTACTATGATATGAATGGGGAAACCGAACTCGCAAACATCCCGTACCATCTAGAGACGTACCAGTGCCAATTGGATCCCACTACATGTGTGGTTTTGACATTGGACCTCCTGGAGTGTTTAAAGGCTCTGGCGTGAGAGAAGCTGATGCTGGATCTGTGATCATCACAAATGTTGAGCTCAGTAGCTCCTAGTTTTATAACCATAATGACTGTATAAGACTGTAGAAAGAACATTACTTATAATCTTATACTCCAGTACTCATGTTAGTTCTCACTCTCCAGTGTTCTGTATTGTTGAAAGATTTATGATCAAACTCTTGATGTCACCCAAATGAGGATGGGTTCCCCTTTAGAGTCTGGTTCCTCTCAAGGTTTCTTCCTCATAACATCTGAGGGAGTTTTTCCTTGTCACAGTCGCCACGGCTGCTCATCAGGGATAAATACACAGCATTCACCTTAACTGTTGATTTCTGTAAAGCTGCTTTGAGACAATGTCTGTTGTGAAAAGCGCTATACAAATAAACTCAACTTGACTTGACGTGTTTCTACATCAACATTCAGAAACCCTGACTAGGTATAAACGCAAACGAAAGACATGAAATGCACAAATATTACCTGCATTTCACTCATTCCTGCATAGTGAAGTTTAACTGGGAATTAATAAACATAAAGATGGATAAATATTATAAAAAGTTTGCTACAATTTCTCAGAAATACAATTAGTACTAAGTAAATAATAATAGTACAATAAGTACTATTTTTACTCAATTGTCTATTAGTGAACAGCTCATAACTTTAACAATAATGGAACTATAATGAATTAGTCTTTTGGGTCTGGTTACCATTCAGGATATCTTCCTTATGTTGTCTCAAGGAGATCTTCCGTGCCATTGTCACCACTGGCTTGCTCATTAGGGCCAAATTTATATATATGTATATACAGCGGGTAAAATAATATTGAACATTTTTCACTATTTTTTCTCAGTAAATATAATTTTTAGGGTGCTATTGACATGAAATTTCTACCAGATGTTGTTAACAACCCACACATACAACGAAATCAAAAAGGCATGGAAAGCCAAGACACCAGCTGAAATCAATCAGTAATTAGAAAGCAATCCTGCCCCTTGTCAGTGCAAAGTGTAGCAAAGTAGAGTATTTTCTTTCTGTAAAGTGGCTTTTGGACAAAGTGTCTATTGTTGGGTTTGCAATACAAATTTGTTTTTTACTGAATTGAATTGAAACTTTTTTTGCACTCAAATGCCCATCACAGCCGATGGAATGATGAAAGTATAAAAATGAATATTTGGTGTTGAGGATGAGAAAGGGGTCACTCTAGAGTCTGGTTCCTCTCAGGATTTCTTCTTTATGTTGTCTCAGGGAGTTTTTCCTTGCCATTGTTCTTTTTGGCTTGCTCATTTATATAAATAATGAAATGTAGCCATTACTCTACTTTACTCTACTACTCCCTGTTATAGTGCCACGCTGGTAACTGGACCTCACATCATCTTCATTTCTTCCAATTTTTGATTATAATTTTTTTTAATAATTTTTATTTCTTCATTTTTTTTTGTTGATCATTACCATCCCAATACATTCCACAATGAAATTTCAGCAACGGTTTGGAAATCGTCAACAGTCGAACGCTGACATACAGTGCCCTCCACAATTATTGGCACCCCTGTTTAAGATGTGGTCGTGGACTTCTAAAAATTCTCCTTTCTTTTAAAACAACATAGAACCCAAATGCAAAAAAAAGAGAAAAATCCAACCTTTCATTTAAGTACATTACTTTGGTGGTAAAAAAATCACACATTTAGAAAAAAAAAAAAAACTTGAAATCATGTGTGCCACAATTATTGGCACCCCTAACAATTCCTCTGAAAAATTTTATTTTATTTTTTTTATATATATTTTTCTGTAGTTGCTAAGGTTGGTCAGGGTATCTAGGGACTTTTAATTAGTAATTCATGATTTCCTGTTTCCCTGGGGTATAAATATGACGTGAAACAGAGGCCTAATTCTCTTACCCATTTGTCAACATGGCAAAGACAAGAGAACACACCATTCAAGTAAGGCAGATGTGTGTCGACCTTCATAAGTCAGGCAATGGCTACAAGAAAATAGCCACTCGCCTTAACTTGCCGGTATCTACAGTCAGAGGAATCATTAAGAAGTTTAAAACAACTGGAACAGTGACAAACAAGGCTGAAAGAGCTCCCAAGTTTATCTTGCCACAACGCACAGTGAGGAGGATGGTAAGAGAAGTAAAAAAATTTCCCAAGCTCACCGTCACAGAATTGCATCAAAGAGTGGCATCTTGGGGTCACAGAGTCTCCAAAACAACCATCAGACGCTCTCTACATGCCAACAAGCTGTTTGGGAGGCATGCAAGGAAAAAGCCTTTTCTCACTAACACTCACAAACGTAAACGTCTGGAGTTTGCTAAGCGGTACTGGGACTTCAACTGGGATCGTGTGCTTTGGTCAGATGAGACTAAGATTGAGCTTTTTGGCAACAAACACTCTAAGTGGGTCTGGCGAATGAGTATGCCGAAAAGCACCTCATGCCCACCGTGAAGTATGGTGGAGGATCTGTGATGCTGTGGGCCTGTTTCTCTTCCAAAGGCCCTGGGAACCTTGTTAGGGTGCATGGCATTATGAACGCTTTGAAGTACCAGGATATTTTAAATAAAAACCTGATGGCCTCTGCCAGAAAGCTGAAGATGGGTCGTCATTGGGTCTTTCAGCAGGATAATGATCCAAAACATGTGGCAAAATCTACACAAAAGTGGTTCAGCAGTCACAAACTCAAGGTCCTCCCATGGCCATCTCAGTCCCCAGACCTCAACCCAATCAAAACCTGTGGGGCGAGCTAAAGAAAAGAGTGCATAAGAGAGGACCCAGGACACTGGATGATCTAGAAAGAAGAATGGTCAAAAATCCCTCTCTCTGTGTTCTCCAATCTTGTGAAATGTTATAGGAGGAGATTAAGTGCTGTCTTGTTGGCAAAAGGAGGTTGTACAAAGTATTAACATCAGGGGTGCCAATAATTGTGGCACACATGATTTCAAGTTTTTTTTTTTTTTTCTAAATGTGTGATTTTTTTTACCACCAAAGTAATGTACTTAAATAAAAGGTTGGATTTTTCTCTTTTTTTGCATTTGGGTTCTATGTTGTTTTAAAAAAAAGGAGAATTTTTAGAAGTCCATGACCACATCTTAAACAGGGGTGCCAATAATTGTGGAGGGCACTGTATGTGCTGATGACTAATGTTATTTTTACTGGTGATAAATGCGAGTTTCAGTGAAGCAGGAAGGAAGTTTTTAGCGTCAACATTGTCCATAGGAGATGAATCAGAGCTGAGAGATTTGCCCAGGTTTCCGCTACTGTGTGAGTAGGACCTTCATGTCCTCTCCTCCCCCACTCTTTTTCTCACTGTATTTCTCTATTTGTCTCTCAATGGATTTCTGATGCACTGGAGTGATGTTAAATATCACTGCCTTAATACCTCTGAGGGTAAAGACATAGGGCTTAAAAAAGCTTTTAGACCGAAGTTTTAACAATTCTACAGGAATGCCATCAAAAACAGAAACTAGCCGGAAGACTGAAAAACAAAAAACATGTTTTTTTTCTATTTTCCTGGCTTCTGATCTTACCCCAAATCATGAACTTCCTACAGAGCTGGAGTTGCGCTAAACTCCATTTAAGCTCCGTTACCTTGCAGTAAAAGCAGACCAGAGATGAAAGCTTCAGATATGAGAACTCAGCCTCTCGGGATGATGAATCATCTCACTCTGGAACAACCGGGAGAACATCTCAATCCAGTTTGACTTAATCCATAATGGTCTCCTGTCTCTGTGTCTCAGCAGAGCTCCAGGATCAGACAAGATGAGACTCGAGCTGGAGAATTGATAAAAAAAACAAAGAAAATGATGAACTTGACTATGATAACTTTGTGAGTGGGAGGTTTGCAATGCGGAGATACTTTTCAAACATAAAGATGATGTATTTTCTTGAATCAACACACCCTGAGAAGCTTTATTTCTCTTTAAACCACACTGCAGGCAACTTCTTCAAAATCCAATACATCCCTGTGTATAATAAGTTCAGTGGTACCTTGAGCTACGAGTGAATTAATGTACGAGTTTTCCGAGGTACGAGTCGTCACTCGATCGATTTTTTGCTCTGTTACGTGAGCAAAAAAGTAAGAAATATGAGCTCGAGACGCCGCTGCTAGATGGCGAAGCGAAGCCAGAAAGCGAAGACTGTGACAAAAATTAAGATATGCAAAAAAGAAAAAGTAAAAAATGTAAAGTTTAGGGATACGTAGTGTACAGGAGTGATGGCAAAAAATGAGTTTTCCCTCTGCCTCCGCTTATCGCCTCTACCTTTGAAATGCTGACTGCACCCCAGGCCTCCTCACATCACCTACATCAGTACCTGACTTTATTAACATTCTTGTGGCAGAAGAAATCCCCACAAATCTCTACAAACACACCGAACATCTTCTCAGAAGAGTGGAGGTTATTATAACAGGAAATTGGAACTTAATTTGAAATGGAATGTTCAGAAAACACATACAAATATTTAAGGTCAGGTGTCCACAACCTTTTGTCCATGTAGTGCATGTTACATAAGAGAAACATGGAGAGATGCCAGTGCAGGGCATGTGCAAATAGGTTTAGGGAAATGAGAAAGCGAAATAAAACGAAACCGTATCAAAAGGGAAATCACCAAATTAGCGTATACAGACGCTCCCCAACTTACGAACGAGTTACGTTCCGAACGACCGTTCGTACCATGAATTTGTTCGTAAGTTGTTACTGTGTTCATTATTGACTACACGTATCATTGTGTTGAGAGGAACATGAGAATCTTTTCACATAAACTGGGTTAATAATAGGAAAATTAAAGCCATAATAAATCAGAGTACTTTGAATACGTAAGCACATTTGAAGGCAAATACTTTTGCACTTTTACTCAACTGAAAGTTTAAAGAAAACGCTTACTTTTACTGGAGTCACATTTGATCGAGTTTCTCTAGTTTAACTCAATTACAACTCGTCTGACATAAGATTTCACAGTTATGCTAGCTGCTAAGACGTTAAGCGCAAAGAGCGAATGTGTTAATGAAAATACGCACAAATAAAAATCTTCTCATGAACTCCTAAGAAAAACTTTCACACACGTTCACATCTTTCAATATAACACACAAACACACACACACACACACACACACACACACACACACAAACAGTGGTAGTTATGTTCAGACCCATACTGAGATCATGTGCTCATTTTTTCCCTCTCTGAAACCTTTCAAACCTTTCATTCCATACATTTCTCACTCACTCAGTGTGTGTGCATTTGTGTGTGTGTGTGTGTGTGTGTGTGTGTGTGTGTGTGTGTGCACCTTCATCACCGGGGCTCTGACGACAGTGGTACAGAAGCGAGGCCTCCGATTGGCCGAGGCTGTCCGGCGAGTGGGAGACTGACTCATAGTAGGTGGGCTGGAGAGACGCTGACTCACTAGGAGATGAGGAGAGGGAAGGAGAGAGGGAGAGAGAGGGAGGGAGGGAGAAGGAGGGAGGGAGATTTATATAGGGGAGAACTATCACAGCTACACGTGCCCTGATCCCCCTTTTCTCCCTCCTCCATGTATTATATCATAAGTGACATTTAGCTGCTGGTTGCTCATGTGTGTGTGTGTGTGTGTGTGTGTGTGTGTGTGTGTGTGTGTGTGTGTGTGTGTGTGTCAGTGCCAGGCCTGTGGGAGACCCACTGACTCCCCCTGATCATTTCTCATCTTCTAGATTCACTCAGCTCAGTGAGAGAAATACAATTATGTAGCAAAGTCTACACCAAATTCTCTTCTCACCTGTTGGTTCTTTCTGGCTTGTGTTTGTTTGTCTGTTTCTTTTTGTTCATATTATATTTGTTTGCCACTTTCTTTCTTTCTTTCTTTCTTTCTTTCTTTCTTTCTTTCTTTCTTTCTTTCTTTTTTTGTCTTATCTTTTTTATGCTTTACGTTATTTTGTTTAAAGTCTTTACAATTTTGTCTGTTTCTTTTTCATTTCATTTCATTTCTTTCTTTCTTTCTTTCTTTCTTTCTTTCTTTCTTTCTTTCTTTCTTTCTTTCTTTCTTTTTTTCTTTCTTTCTTTCTTTCTTTCTTTCTTTCTTTCTTTCTTTCTTTGCTTGCTTGCTTGCTTTGTTTGTTTGTTTGTTTTTTGCCTGCTTTTGATTCTCTCATTTTTTTCTTTTTTGTTAGTTTTTTCTTTTATTTGTTAGTTCTTTTTGCTCAATCTGTTTGTTTGTTTGTTTCTCTTTCTTTAGATTTTTGTGCTTCTATCTTGTACTTTGTCTGTTGCTTTGCTTATAACTCGTTTGCTTGCTTGTTTTTTGTTTTTATTTGTTTTGCCTTATCTTTTTTTATCCTTTTAAATTGTTCTTAATGGATAACGCTTGTTACTTTTCTTCACAATTTTATGTTTCTTTCTTTTTAATTTTCTTGCTTATAATGCTTTTGCCTACTTGTGTTTGTTTGTTTGCTTCTTTCTTTCTGTCATTTTTTGTTTGCTTATTGTTTGGTTCTCTTCTTTTTTAAATTATTATGAATTCTTTTTACATCTTTCTTCTTGCTTTTGTTTGTTTTTCTTTTCTCTACCTTAACTAATAACTTGAGAATTTAAGAAGGAAAACAAAACAAATTAAGCAAAACACAAGAAAGACAAACAACAAAAGGAAAGTTTCTTTCTTGTTTTCTTTTGTTTGTTTATTTTTTTCTGTTTCTGTTTCTTTCTGTTTCTTTTCTTTATTTTAGCACTGTGTTCTTCACCTCTACACAATCCCTCATCCCTCTATGCCTCCAGCAGCCTCATCCTCTCAGAGCAGACTATTTCCTTCAGTGAATGTGATGAAATAATATTGTGCCGCAGGAGAGACCAGCAGCAGTGAAGCTCTGTGCACCTTTAATTACTATTTCCTGAGTCCAATTACTTGATTAAGAAAAAACCCTTAATCAGCCTGATCACACGTATATTCAGCACAGTCTGATATGAAGTAATTGCCACACGAACGCTGCCTCTTGAGTTATATCCTCAGCTTGATATGAGACACGAACAGTAACAATTTAATTAAATGCCACGCGTCTCTGTCCCACATGCTCGGTTGTAATATCGCAGCCCGCTAGGAGCCGCGAGAGAAAATTGGACTCGCTCTGGCTTACAGTTTGAGAAGCGGCGACGAGGAAGCACACGCTGATCTGCTGATGTCTTATGCAAATGTTTACTGCTTCACCGAGACGTGTGCGGCTATGAAACAAACATGTCTATGAAGGCTTGTTCATTCAATCATGTTTCTTCATTCACGGTTCCATTACACTTCCTGTTCAAGGGTTAACAGCAGGGATTTCTGATCATTTACTTTTACATTTAAGGCTTTTGGTCGACACGCTCATACAACAGCCCAGGAGTTGCAGCGATTTTATCTCACGATCTTCGGATACAAAGTTGAATCATTTTCCAAAAGTTGCTTGTCCGCCCTGAAACATCTGCGCATGAGCAAATTGTAACACGCTGGCGTTTATTTACTTTCCAGCTCTCTGAAATGTCGCGGAGTGTTCGAAAGCTTCCCTTTTCACTTTGCTGTGTAAAAATTGCCGTTTTCAAATTGATCCACTTGGGAGATCGTTTTCAAAAAGCTATTTTTTCGTTGACTGAATGGAAAAAGGATAGAAAAATATGCATTTTCAAATTAAAAATATATTAGCGTAAACATGGCCTAAGCGTCCCCGGTAGTAGCTTTTGATCTTGATCAGAAGGTCATGACTTCAAATCCCAGCACCACCAAGCTTCCACTGATGGGTCGTAAACCCTTGAAAAATTGAGAAATGTGTAAGTTGCTTTGGTTAAGAGCGTCTGTCACTTCAAACTTGGACTTCCTGTGATCGGATCTGCATCTTTTTCACCCTTGATCCGTATGATTAACATATGCCTTGCATTTTGGCCTAAGAGGACGCAAACTTTTGGACTTGAAGATTTTTTTAAATATATAGATTCTGACCACATTTGTTAAACCTTCCTATTTTCCTATGTTTGTTTAGTCTATTAACCCCAAAATCTACATGTTAAAAATCATATATTCATTTTTTTTCCCAAGAAAATCCCCTCCGATTCGAAACTAGTTGAGTATTTCTGCTCAGAGGGAAACACAGTCAATGGATGGACCTTCTCCAAGATCAACACAAACATGCCAGGAAATCGAATGATTCACCATCTTTTACAAAACCAGACATCTTTTTTTTCTTTGACTGACCGTAAATCAGACGTGTCATTTAAATACAGTATGAGACAATGAGATGATTTGTCGTAAACTGACCTGGGACCTGGGTTTTTCGAGCCGCAACAGGCTGACAGACTCTGATTCAGCCGCTCAACCACGTGAAGTATGTATGAAATGGTTGTGGTTATCCTGCCACGAGAGGATGTTAACGATCTGGCGGTTTCTGTTTACACACGGGAGCGAGACGGCGTGAGAGATGACTCCGGAGACTTCTGAATGACTCTGTGAAGAGTTCGGAGTTTGGAGTGAGTCAAACTTCCTCAGCTTGTTCTCTCCAGCCCCCCCTCTCCAAAAGAAAGATGTTGGACATTTTTTTGTGTAAGGAGGCATGACCTAGAAAAAGAAGCAGATTGAAGAGCTGAACCAGGAGACGGGAGAGAGATGTACGGGAAGAATCAAACAAAATTGGAAGGAAAATATCAGAGCTAGAGATAAAAGGAAAAGAAAAGACGGAGTGAGAGAGAGAGAGAGAGAGAGAGAGAGAGAGAGAGAGAGAGAGAGAGAGAGAAAAAGAGAGAGGAGAGAGAAAAAAAACAGGGCTTGTTTGCTTTTGCCCAAGCGCTGATTGACGTACTTGCTTGCAGTGACTCAGTGAGTGGATGGAGGAACGTGAAAGTTCATGTTGGGAATAGTGTGATGCGAGTGAAGAGGGGGCCGCAGCCGTTCTGTCTTCTACCACACAGCATACGGACCGGCATGTGCACACGCACGTCACTCAGCTGGCCACGGCAACCGCCGTAAAAACGGCCTCCACTCAGCCCTGCTGCTTGGCCTCCTCCTTCTTCTTCATCTCCTGGACTTTGTTAGCTGAGAACCACGAAGCAAATAAAAATAGTAATCGTATGTAATGACAGGGAAGCAAATCTACCATTTTTTGGTAAATAATCAGGGTACACAAACAATCTCCTCATTAGCGTCTGATGCTGATTATGCTAATTGGTCAAGTCAATTATCACAGCATTCAATTCCGAGCATGTATTGAAAAAAAAACCCATTCCACATCAAGGCTGGTTGAGAAAACGTTTTACTTCATTTGTATATATTTCTAATATATTTTATGTTTTGCACACGAGTAAGACAGGTATGTGCTTTTCGAACATTCAATTCTACTTTGAGTCCCCATTTGCTGTTATAGTAACCTTCACTCTTCCAGGAAGATGTTCCACTAGATTTTTGGAATGTGCTTGTGGATATTTGTGGAGATTCATTCAGTTAGTAAAGTCAGGTACTGATGTAGATGAGGTGAGGAGGTCTGAGGTGCATTCAGCGTTCCAATTTACCTCAAAGGTGTTCAATAATCTTCCACTTAAAAACAAGTAAAGCATATCTTCATAGAGTTGGCTTTGTGCACAGAGGCATTGTCATGCTGGAACAGGTTTGGGTCTCTTAGTTCAAGTGAAAGGAAAGTTTCATGCTAGGACATTCTATACAATTTTGTGCCTCCAACCTTGTGGTAAAAGTTTGAACCTTTGTCCCTATAGTGGATATTAAATATTTCATATATATTTTATATATATAAAAATACATTCTTCGCCCTTTGGCAACTAATTGGGGAATGAATGTAACGATGTTTGTGTTGTATTAGTTACAAGCTAATAAGCTAACTGTGAAAACAGTGATGAGCTAACTGTGATAAGTATATTTTCCTCCTTAAATCATGGAACGTGTAATTAATAAGCAAATAAGTCTGTATATAATCTTTAAAAGAAAGTTATACTTTGGTTACTGTTGATGCTACGATCGGCTATTTTGATTTGGCATTATTGCTAATGTTTAGGAAACTGTCCTGAGGTCCCCAGTAGGAATTCCAACTTCAAAAGGTGTCTTGTTGTTGTTGTTGTTGTTGTTGTTGTTGTAATTTGGAAATTTTGGAGGCAAAAAACTTTAGCTGAATGCTACATTAATGTTGGTAATCTCTATCTGAAGGTTAGACAAGATTAGATGTTTTCTGGGCATAGGTTTATAAAAGAGGTAGTTTTGTGAAATATTTTGTATTCAATTGATATTTCTCTGTAGCCCATACTGGAAATAATGATATTATTAGAAAATTGTCTATTAAGTATTTTATGGGGATAACACCATTAGCAAAGCCTTAAAATATCTCAAATGCGCACAGTTCCTAGCCATTCCTAAGATGAATATTCTGTTAGAAAGCTTCATGTGTCCCTCTGGGACTGTGTTGTTAAGTCAGTGAGTCCTGTTCAGCCCCCTGGCTGGTGGTGACATTTAAACCAAGGTAGCGCTGCATCTATTTGTGAGTGCTGGACCCACGCATTACGCTCAGAGAATGTCAAAACTCCGAGCTGCCTGCCTCGATGATCATTTCCTTTGACATTTCTCCAGCACTGTCAGATAGGTTAGCACCGTAATTGCCCTCCACGTGAAGCGAAGGGGGATTGCGGGAACAATTTTTGGACAAGGGGCTCTATCAACACACTGCTCTCTAAAACTCCTGACCATGGACCAAGGTCACCTCACACCAGCTGCACCTTGCTCCACATTAGTGTGACGTCTAATGATTCTGTGGTGGGTGGGTGGTTTGGTGGATCTTGGTTTGGAGGGGGGGGGGGGGTCTGCGGGCATTGTTTTATAATGCAACCCGCTAGTGCACATTATTAGACCTAAAGGCTTCATTATATGAATTAGGCTTTTGTTTTATATTTGAAGCCATGCTGCTGTGTGCTTTTTCGACCCCTAAAGGGTTGGGATTCACAAAAAATTTAAATGACCGCATTAAAAATGACAATGATTGCATTAACAAGCCAAAGGGTGATTTTTTTTTTTTTTTTTGTTTAATATAAACAGTTTGGAGACCATTTTTACTTTTCATGTGACATTTCTTCTCTATAACATTTCCACATGTTGTACTGTTACAACCTGAAACTATAACAGGGGTCATTAATATAAAATGCCATAGTACTGAAATTAATACTACTGATAGAATTCTTAGGTTCAATCAGAATCAGAATCAGGGGTTTGTTGCTGATCCGATGCATGCGGTTCTGGTAGCAAAGACTGCTCAAAGTTTATTGGGACAGAAATGGGATTTATACATTTTTAAGGAGGCATTGCAATTTAAGGTGAACCTACACATCAGAGCCATAAGCAACCTACATAGAGGAAGGATCATTTGCATGGCAAACAAACGTGCGTGTTATTGTCCCTGTACTGTGAGGTACATAGTGTACGTGACAGGAAGGTCAAAGATAATTCACCAGATTAAAAAAAACAAAGAATGTCACATGCATCTACTATACATCATCTATGCAATCTACTACAAATGAAAAAAACCCCACTGTTTATCAGTATGAGAAAACCATGCACAAGGTGAAGCATGGTGGTGGGAGCATAATGCTGGTTTGCTTCTCTGACTAATACCAGGTTTTGCTGACCTCGTTCTCTTCCAAAACCTTCCATACTGACTAATACATTTTACCGCATCTTTGTCTTTTGGTGGGCGTAAAACACTATATAAACAAAAGTATTGAGAGACCTGATTTTTCCAGTCAGATGCATTTCCCCCCCCCAAAACTGTTATTACAAGGTTGGATGCACATACTGGTGTAGAATGTCTTTGGATGTAGTAGGATTATATTTTTCCTTCCATTCACAGGTTTGATACTTTTTTTTAGAGAACATTCTTAACAACACATTAAAAAACTATGTAATGTATTATGTAAACACACAAAAAAAATCTACTTGTGCAATTTGAAGGTTGTACCATTTTATACCGATCCAAATCAAGTGCCTCAGGTAGGATTGATTATTCTATAGCTAAGAGCATGAAGCATAGAAGATTGTATCTATCAACACATCCATTCTTATAGCTCCAATACCTATCACTCCATGCACTTGAATAGACATGTGATGTCTACAATGTGAGTCTGAGAAGTTCTCAGGTAGGTCTTGATGGAACTCACTAGGCTAGAGGGCAAAATTTTGATTAAAATATTAATGTGACTTAAAAAAAAAATATATATATATTTGTAAGAGCAATTAGAATTAGGGTTTAAAAAGTTGCATCATTTATATTACAGGAATATATTTCCCACAAGCCACTGTAGTGTCATTTCCTGTCTTTATTCACCTGAAACATATTGTATTGTAAATGGCTGCTTGTATAAAGACTCACTTCACACCACACTCTATGTTTCTTAACAATCTGGTTAACGTTGTTGCTGTTCTAGTTGTCTCATGTTTGGTCAAGTTTGCATTTCGGAAATAAAAATTTGAGTTAGAAATTAAATAAAAAAGTGACATGTTGAAAAAATTTCCCAGTGTAGTTTTATGTGCAACAGAACTGGCTTCCTCTTTTTTTTTTTTAATACTGTAAATTAGAATTTTTTATATCAAAATTTATCAAACATGTGATACATTTTATACTAGGGATAGGTGATGGCAAACATTTTCTATTAAATATATCTCAAAGACATTTCAAAACCAGTATTGTCCATATTGGCATCATTACAAATACCAGTAGAGGAAAGATTCAAGAGTTTATTGTTAATACCCTGTTACACCATACAATGAAATCTTTACTCTGTGAATCCTCCAAGCAGCCTTAAGAACATAAAGAAAACAGAGACAAGAACAATTAAAAAAAAGTTATAATTGTGCAAATGCAAGAAACAGACGTGTGTGCACACACTTTATAAAGTGTGCAGTGTGCGATGTAACATAATAAAAAGTGCGCATCAGATACAAGTTGGCATTTGGATCGCAATGCATCTTTGTAACATATTTGCGTCGGTAAAATATGATTTGTTTGTATAGAATTATCAGAATCAGAATATTAGGTGCGCTATACTTTTATTATTTTGAAAGTGACCTGTAATTTGTGACCAATATTTTATATGTAGATAGATTTCTCCGCACAGTTTCCCAAGCACATTCTCACAACACAACAGAGACCGAGGCATGTCCTGGGAGTCACATAGAATATAGATTAACATGGCAGCGGTAGAGCTGTATCTTCTTGCGGACAGCACAGGAAATGAACATCTGGATTTATAGAATCTTGAATTGAAATATTTTTTTTTTGCACTACAAAGGCGTGTTTGTGAAAGGGCGTGCATGCGTTAGAAGTCAGAAGGCACTCAAGTAAATTGATGATTTGCTGTCTGTCTGAGAAGAAGAAATATCGGAATTGTGGGTAAAACGTGTTTCAACCTTGCTTATTGAAAGGAATCATTATTTATATTAGATCAAAATGGACTGGATATTTTTTTGTTTTTACTTTAAAAACAAATCTTAATAATTTATTTAAAACCAGTATTATTATTATTAATATTATTATTATACTGACATACTACATTTCTACCTTTATAGGTATTTATAAAAGAATAAGACAACTCTGACATTTCAGTTCTTTTAAGCCTGTTTTTTCTATGACTGAACCACTGTTCAGAAGACACAGATGATGCAATGATTCCAAGATATATAACCGAGTGACAGAAAGCTGACTGATTTGCACAGAAGAAGAAGAAATAGGTCCTATTCGCGTTAAGCACCGTAACTAGAACATTTTATATACTGTACTAATATATTTCTATATTTTATTTTTTCATTTTCGATACAACACTAGTGAAAGTTTCAGTATGAAACCCCCTGTCCCTATATCATACTTCAAACCCCCATACTTAATGCCCTTTTTTTGGTCTAATTTGACCACTTTCTATAGACATTTATGAAGGAAAAAAACCCAGTAAAGCTCAATTTCAATAAGCATGTCGACCGCCTCCGTTGTTTTTCCATGTCTCGCAGCACGCAGCAACACGGTAAAGAAGTAGTGCAGTGTGCTCGCCGTGTTCTCGCCAGAGGTGAAATGTTTCTATTTGTGGTGCAAATCCTTTCCTTTTGTAGCAGGGAAAAATTCAATTAAATCCTCCAACACAGTGCGTCTTTCCCTTTTGGATTCACAATCCCCTCCTTTTCTCCCTCCCTCCCTCGCTTTTTGTTTCCCTTTCCCCCCTTCATCTGCTCTTTTTTTTTATATAGAATTAGCCACACTCGAGTGTACAGCTGTCCTAGTTATAAGCTATCTGCGAAGCACCGAAAAACGTTCACTTCTTCATTATTTTAACCGCCGTGTAAAAGATTTGTGTCCTTTCCCTTTCCCTTTGTGTGCGTGCCTAAAGTAAAAAAAATTTAAAAATATCAAACGCTTGAGACTTGAATTCATCTTTCACTTCACTTTCAGCCAGAGATAAGGTGTGTGTGGGAAGCTTTTTTCGAAATACACAAGAAATGCAAATTCTCAAAATGGGCTCAAATCGAATAATAATACGTTGTGTAGGGGTGTAGTGTCATATGGGGTCATATAAGGTTAAAGCTAGTTTTCATTCATAAGGAACTCATTTAAATACCACACATTTCTCGCAAGCTCTTTATCGAATGGTATCTCGTGAGGTGTCAGGCTTTCCACGAATCGCCACGTGACGGCAGTGAAGGAAAATCAACACGGTCAACGGAACTGAGAGTCGTCACGTAGGCGCAATTTATGCTAACACGTCTTTAACGAGTATTACATTTGTCCATGCGTTGTTGTTTGACCTCTCTTTTGGTACACTATACAGTATGGACAAAAAATTGCGAACATCCCTTTTTACATGTGGTCCCCATTTGCTGTTATAGTTACCTCCACTTTTCTGGAAAGATGTTCCACTAGAATTTGGACTGTGCTTGTGGAGATTCAGTCAGGTACGAGGGTGTTAGTAAAGTCATGTAGGGTGAGGAGGCCTGGGGTGCAGTCGACATCCAAAGCTGTTTAATAGTATCGAGGTCAGAGCTATATAGCAGAAAATCTTCAACTCTTAGACATAACCATATCTTCATGAAGCTGGCATCCGAAGACATCCTATGCAATTGTGTGCCTCTCAGTTTGTGGTTAAAATGTACTTACTTTTTATAATATAATACTTTTGTCCCTATAGTATAGCTTGGCTGCCAATGGAGGTTTTTAAGATAGATGTGAATTTGTGATATAATATTGATGATGTGAATTAGCATAACCTGTGAAAATGATCATTTAATGCTTAGCTAGGAATTTCTTTTTTTTACAATTTAGGAACACATCTGAGGTAAATGTTGATATTCCAGACATGTTTAGCTATTTTCTATCATCATTTTGGCTTTGTATTGTCTAAAAGTAACACCTACACTGTTTGGCTGAAGCTAGCCAAACTGTTATGCTTGAATTAGCTAGCTGACTGTAGCACAAATGTCTGTCATTTCCTAGTTGCTAGCAACAGTGTTTTTCGATACCTTTTTTTTTTCACTTTATATATTAAAACAATAACAAAATAAATGAGCTTAGTACCAAGTTTCACTATGCGCCATAACCCAAGTTTCTCTTTTCTTTCCGGTCTGTTCGAAGTTTTTAACGAGCAGTTTGAAGATTTCAAGCAGTGACACCCCGAACCTTCTGTCTGCTCAAGGAGTGGACCATTTGACCCGTACTGTCCTTTCTGCCACTGTCTCTCTACCTATGCTCGTAATATTAGGTGACAACGTGCACTTGGACACTTCAGATGACCTGGAATCCTTCCACCATTGTGTCACAACGTGAACCACAGATCTCTACGAACGCCCTTCATCTTTTTAATAGGGCCCAGAGAAGTGAACCCTGGGAAGAGATGGCGTGAGGACACGTCCCTGGGCATCACCTCAGCGTTCTATTAAAACCTGAGCTCCGGGCTTTGCCTCTGCTTTATTTCAGGATCAGCGGTTTACTTTATTATCTGCTCTCCTGGGCTTCTGTTCTCACCTGTCCTTGTCCTTCTGTCCTTCTATCTTTTTTCCCTATAATTTTTTTTTGTATTAAACTTTTCTGAACTGTAGTTCCAAAGTATTAAAATTTCTCGTTTCATCTCACTTTTTTACACAAACAGTATGTGTCTTATCCTCAGGGGCAGGTAGAGCAGAACACTCCGATATACATGAACTTTCATACCATTACTTGCAATTTCATACTATTTCATTGCTATGCAGATGACGCTCGACTAATTCTCTCATATCCCCCTAGAGACACACTTGTTTCTGTTCAGATCTCATCATGGAAAGGCAGCTTATCATCTTAAGCTTAAACCCAGCACTAATTAACTGCTGCTCATCCCAGGTGATTCATCCCCATGTCAAGGTATTGTAAGCTCAATGGACAACCTTTGGTCACTGAATGCAACTTTGGAGTAACCATGGACAATCAACTGTGATTTTTTTTTTGCACACATTGCTAATTAACATGTTTCTACTTTACATCAACATCAGGAGAATTCATCCTTAGCAACCACCAAGATCTTGTTTGATAGCCAGGGATTGGAGGTTGTTCATTTTCACAAAAGAAATACACAAAGTGTACACAATGCAGTATAACTGCAAAATGTGTCTATGTTGAAAGACCTCTTTTAGTGCAAATATATTTGGAGTGAATAACGTCCAAATACCTAAATTGCATGTGCACTTAGGTGAACTTGTTTACCATGTAAAGCCTGAGAGGAAAACAGATTTGAGAGAATGAGCTGTAATTTTGGTAAAACCTGGCAACCCTGTGTAATAATGCTGTCTGCGCATACAGTGTGTACAAGCTGGGTGTACAAAACAAAACCCTAAAAACCTTTAAACAGACTCCATGCTGAATGCCTGTATGTTACAAACTCAGTTTTGGGCCATTAGGGCCAGCATACCTTCTCTGGTGATGTAGACCCATTGACTTAATATCTTTTAGTTTTTTATTATTTACTTAATTTCAGAGCATTACTTTTGGGTGCAGTGCTTCAAGGAGATTAGATTTCAAACATTACATTACGTGTTGCCAGGGTCAAAATTACTCTACTGTCAGGCCATCAGGATCAGCACCTGTTGGCTTTTTATCATAAACTCTATGTTGCATGAAGCTTTTGCTTTAACCAACCAGATTTCGAGTTGGCCATCGGGGGGTTGGCCATCGGGGGGTTGGCCATCGGGGGGTTGGCCACCGGGGGCCATCTAGCAGGTGTGCAATGATGTGGCCGTTTTTATGTCCTTTGATTGGATGGTCAGAGAGCGCACTAGTCAGAGCTCGCAAACTGCATCTGCAGCAAACTGCACAAGGTTTATACATATTCATGGGGATTTAATAGCTTTTTTTTTCATTTCACAATGGCTGACTGAGGAGAAGAAATTAATTTGGTCACAGATACACTTACAAGGACATTTACAAGACGGACTTTTCAAGAAGGACTAGACACTGTGGCTGCAGTAAAAATCGATAAAATGTTTTTTATTGGGTTTCTTTCTTTGGTATAACCGCAACATCATAATTATGGTATTAAGAGGTGGAATGATTCAGGTAGGACACCACTGAAGGCTTAGGTGTGAAATTTTGCTTGAGGTTTAATCAAAAATATATATACATTGGTACAAACTGTACACAGTTGACTGCAGTTTACACCCCCTAATCCAAGGTTCCTGTGAAAGTAATAAACGATAAGCATGGGTTGTTGGAGATCATTTGAGAATATTTGAGAATAAACAAAAGTTTGCTTTCTGTGTCTTCTTGGTCAACTTGCTGGCTTTAAGTGAGACTAGGAAACACCACATGTGTCACGTACCACTTGCCTCATCATGGACTACTTCCTGTAGCTTCTCGCCAAAGAGGAAACTTTTTGGGTCTTTTTCTATTCTCTAACCTCACAGTTCACACAGGCTCTCTGTAGATTGTTTGATTCATCTGACAGAGGTAATGTCTGAAAAATTTTATAAAATGTTCGTTTTGTGATATCATTTTAAAAGAAACATGAAGTAAAGAATCAACAATGGGGTTATTGTTAAAACTCAGGGCTCAGTAATTTTTTCCTTTCATTTAGCAGATTAAACAGCAATTCACTTTTTCTTGAGACTTTATGGCTGTGGAAGACAAAACACTGACACTGAAGACTCCTTGTTATAAATAATATTCTAATATTTAAACAATATTATTATTATTTAATAAACACTCGTCAGTTTTGTTGTTGTTGTTGCTGAATAAAATCAGTGACGTTATCATTTATTCGAACAAATGCATGTATAAAAGCTAGAGCTGTCAATCGATTAAAATATTTAATTGCGATTAATCACTTGATTGTCATGGGTATCTCGTGATTAATTAAAACTTAATTGTATATTTTTATCTGTTCTAAATGTACCTTAAATTAATACTTTTTACGTTTTTAATACTATAATCAACATGAACACGGACAAATATGGATAAAAAAATATATGTTTATTATTAGAGAACTCAACTTAGAGCATGAAGACAAAATGTTCTTGTAAATGTTTTAAAGTATTAATATTGTTTTAAATGATGTAAATCATCAGGACACCAAACGGAACTTTTGATATGTTTCCACACGGACGCTTTTAATTGCCGGATGTGTGCATCATGGCGGATTTTGGTGCTCGATTTGAGATTTGGGGATCAGTAAAACAAATGTTTAGTGATTACAAATGATGGTGGAGTTAATACTTTTTTTTAATATAGCTAAGTAAACAAAAGACATTGTAAAAAAATGTGTATTGCTTTAAAGGTTTTGTTTTCACCTCATATATTTATTTATATATCATTTTAATAATGTGTTAATTTTGACAGTCCCAATAAAAACATTTGTTGTGCTTTATAACCAGAACCACTGTCTTATTATAGAAAATTATTCAATGCCTTTTGAACAGTCAGATTAAGCAGCTCTGTTGCAGAACATGAAATCTTATTAAATTTCCTCAACAATTGCAATTGGACCCTTTAGAATGGAACGTGACGTCCAGTGAGAGATATCTGATATCCAAACAGAGACTAACTAAAGCTAATATCTATCTCTCAAGGGCAGTCATGTCATGTACAACCAATTACACTAACTGAGATTAGCCTGGTGCTGCGTCACAGCCAGATCCTGGGAGAACGTCATACAATCAGCTAAAGGTCCATCTGTAATTACGGTTAAAGGGATTATTTCTGATTCAAATGGATCTGTAATGAAAGACTTATACTGTATGGACAAACGTTTGTAGACACCTGAACATAAGATTCATATGCGCTTTTTGAACATCAACAATCAGTCCCCATTCACTGTTATAATAATAATCAGTGTTCCAATTCACCCCAAAGATCTTCAACTCCAACCCATGTAAAGCATATGTTCATGGAGTTGGCTTTGTGCACAGGGGCATCGTCATGCTGGAACAGGTTTGTGTCTCCTATTCCAAGTGAAGGATAATGAAATGCTAATGCATCCAAACAAATCCTGTGCAATTTGTGTTCCTCCAACTTTGTGGTAACAGTTTGGATAAAAACGACATGAGGCCAAAAAAATTAAAAAATCTAAAGTATCCCAATACTTTTTTTTTTTTTTTCCTCTTTAAAACTATAATATTAGCATGACACCTATATAAAAAAGTTCATCATTTTTTATTTTAATCCATTAATTCCATCAAAACCATGCGTATAGATGGAGGATCTATTTATATGCAGTAGGAATCAGGTAGAAAACAAATAAACAAACAAATAAATACGTCAAAAAACCAAATCAACCTATTTAACTTTAAACGTACTGTAATATTTATTGTGATATAAATGTGAAAATATTTTATTTTATATATATATATATATATATATATATATATATATATATATATATATTATATATATATATATATATATATTTTTTTTATATACTTTACTCATATACATTTACACCCCCAACATCCAGTTCCTTCTCTTGCTGCTGCTTGCGAATCTGGATGTAACCATAGCAACCAGATATACATTGCTATAAGATTGTAGGCCTGTTTAAAAAAAAAAAAAGGTTGCTTTTACTACTGCCTTCAGTGGAAAATCAGGTCCATTCAGCATAGAGCAGAACACTAAACACTCATTTCCTTTCATGGCCACTGATGTTAAGATAATCAGCGCAAAATCACACGGAGGAACAATTTCCATACCGGAATTACCAAAGTTTACGGCACAAATCAGCAGGGCAGCACGGAGCCTGAGAGCAACGGATGAGAAATTTTCTGGTTCTGAATATTTGCTCTTGTTTTGTTAGTTTGAATTAAAAAAAAAGAATGACTCCACTCCAAGTGGCCATGTGTGTTTATCTGTCATATCCAAATGTCATATTCAATGAGCGCCGGTTTGTTAGCCGAGGAGTCTGGTGTTAATCACCATCGTGAAGAAAACATTTCTGGCCTCACTGAAAAAAAAAAAAAAAAAAACATTGCTGCAAGATGTGTACTGTTCTTTTTGGTGCCTTTAATGAACAATTCAGTATGGTGTAACATTTTTTTTTCTGGCTCCTCGTAGCGCACAGTATCTCAGATTGTGGAATAAAACATCTTTAAAATCATGTAGGGAAAATAAACAAACTCTACAGGTTCATGAAATTCTACCACAAAGTAAGATCACAGTATCAGAATCATGCCTGTTATTTATGATGATAAAAGCTTTATGTTCGAGGCATTGAGTCTGTTTTGGGCAGAAATCCTTTATGAGGATAATAAAAAAAACGCTGTTTTATTAGAATAAAACCTCTTTGAGGTATAAGGAAAAAACTTGTTTAATATACATGGATTAAGACCATTTGAAGTATGCAGATATAAATTTTGACATGCGTGGGTAAAGCCCGCTTTCAGTGAGGTAGGACAAGGTATGTTTAAGGTATGAGGATGAAGCGTGTTTAAGTGACTTATGAGGATAAATTCGGGGTATGCAGATGATAAAATGCAGACCATTTGAGGAAAGAGGATGATAAAAAAAAAACAGTTCGAGGTATGAGGATAAATTTAGTTTGGGGTATGAGGATAAAACTATGAAGAAAGAGGATAAAAACTGTTGGATGTACATATTTTTTGAGGTATGAGGATAAAGATTTCTTGAGGTATGAGGATAAAGAGTGTTTGGGGTATGCCTATAAAAACTGTTTGAGGTATGAGGATAAAGATTTCTTGAGGTATGAAGATAAAGAGTGTTTGGGATATGCCTATAAAATCTGTTTGAGGTATGAGGATAAAGATTTCTTGAGGTATGAAGATAAAGAGTGTTTGGGGTATGCCTATAAAATCTGTTTGAGGTATGAGGATAAGGATTGGTTGAGGTATGAGTATACATTTAGTTTGGGGTATGAGGATAAAACTATGATGAAAGAGGGTTAAAAACTGTTGGATGTATGAAGATACATATTTTTTGAGGTATGAGGATAAAGATTTCTTGAGGTATGAAGATAAAGAGTGTTTGGGGTATGCCTATAAAATCTGTTTGAGGTCTGAGGATAAGGATTGGTTGAGGTATGAGGATAAAAACAGTTTTAGGAATGAGGATTTAAATCTGTTTGGAGTATGAGAATAACAATTGTTTGAGGTAATAGGATAAAGTTTTGAGATATGTGGATAAAGATTGTTTAATGCAGTGGTCAACCTTTTTTGCGCCACGGACCGGTTTAAAGTCGGACAATATTTTTCACGGACCGGCCTTTAAGGTGTGGTGGATAAATACAACAAAATAAAATAATACGAGCATAAAAAAAGGTATTTTCTAAATATAATAATAAACGTGAATCCACTGTGTTGTTTTTTGTTCATTTTGCTCGCTTGGGGGTTTGAATTTAGCGGTAATGTGTAATGTGTTAGCAGCTGGAGCCCCTTTAAGAAGGTAGTGGATGGAGGTAAGACATGTGGCAGAGCCGTCATGACATGCATTAAGAGTGAGTCATAGACAGATGTAATGTAATTTTCCAAAATAAAACATTGTTTAGAATCAGATAATAAATAAAACGGAAATATTGTTATGTATTCTTTCTGTAAGGCTCGTTACCAATTGGCCCGGGGGGGTTGGGGACCACTGGTTTAAAGTACACGAATAAAGCCTGTTTGAGGTTATGTGGAAAGATTACTTGGGGTATGTGGAAAAAACCTGTTTAAAGTACATGGATTAAGCAGATTTGTAAACTGAGAATGAAACCCTTTTGAGGTATGCAGATACATAATAAAGTTTGATGCACATGTTTAAAGCCTGCTTCAGTGAAGTATGAGAATAAAGCCAGTTTGAGGGAGGTATGGGCATAAAGTTCAATTGAGATGTGAAGATAAAACTCATTTGAGGTATACAGATTAAAAAGTAAAGATGATTTGAAGTATGAGGATGATAAAAACCTGTTGGAGGTATGAGGATAAAGATTGTTTGAGGTATGAGGATAAAGAGTGTTTGAGGTATGAGGATAAAGAGTGTTTGAGGTATGAGGATAAAGAGTGTTGTAGGTATGAGGATAAAGAGTGTTGGAGGTATGAGGATAAAGAGTGTTGGAGGTATGAGGATAAAGAGTGTTGGAGGTATGAGGATAAAAACCTGTTGGAGGTATGAGGATAAAGAGTGTTGAAGGTATGAGGATAAAGAGTGTTTGAGGTATGAGGATAAAGAGTGTTGGAGGTATGAGGATAAAGAGTGTTGGAGGTATGAGGATAAAGAGTGTTGGAGGTATGAGGATAAAAACCTGTTGGAGGTATGAGGATAAAGAGTGTTGGAGGTATGAGGATAAAGAGTGTTTGAGGTATGAGGATAAGAGTGTTGGAGGTATGAGGATAAAGAGTGTTTGAGGTATGAGGATAAAGAGTGTTGGAGGTATGAGGATAAAGAGTGTTTGAGGTATGAGGATAAAGAGTGTTTGAGGTATGAGGATAAAGAGTGTTTGAGGTATGAGGATAAAGAGTGTTGGAGGTATGAGGATAAAGAGTGTTTGAGGTATGAGGATAAAGAGTGTTGGAGGTATGAGGATAAAGAGTGTTGGAGGTATGAGGATAAAGAGTGTTTGAGGTATGAGGATAAAGAGTGTTGGAGGTATGAGGATAAAGAGTGTTTGAGGTATGAGGATAAAGAGTGTTTGAGGTATGAGGATAAAGAGTGTTTGAGGTATGAGGATAAAGAGTGTTGGAGGTATGAGGATAAAGAGTGTTTGAGGTATGAGGATAAAGAGTGTTGGAGGTATGAGGATAAAGAGTGTTTGAGGTATGAGGATAAAGAGTGTTGGAGGTATGAGGATAAAGAGTGTTGGAGGTATGAGGATAAAGAGTGTTTGAGGTATGAGGATAAAGAGTGTTGGAGGTATGAGGATAGAGTGTTGGAGGTATGAGGATAAAGAGTGTTTGAGGTATGAGGATAAAGAGTGTTGGAGGTATGAGGATAAAGAGTGTTTGAGGTATGAGGATAAAGAGTGTTTGAGGTATGAGGATAAAGAGTGTTTGAGGTATGAGGATAAAGAGTGTTGGAGGTATGAGGATAAAGAGTGTTGGAGGTATGAGGATAAAGAGTGTTGGAGGTATGAGGATAAAGAGTGTTGGAGGTATGAGGATAAAGAGTGTTGGAGGTATGAGGATAAAGAGTGTTGGAGGTATGAGGATAAAGAGTGTTGGAGGTATGAGGATAAAGAGTGTTGGATGTATGAGGATAAAAACCTGTTGGAGGTATGAGGATAAAAAGTGTTGGAGGTATGAGGATAAAGAGTGTTGGATGTATGAGGATAAAGAGTGTTGGAGGTATGAGGATAAAGAGTGTTGGAGGTATGAGGATAAAGAGTGTTGGATGTATGAGGATAAAGAGTGTTTGAGGTATGAGGATAAAGAGTGTTGGAGGTATGAGGATAAAGAGTGTTTGAGGTATGAGGATAAAGAGTGTTGGAGGTATGAGGATAAAGAGTGTTGGAGGTATGAGGATAAAGACTGTTGGAGGTATGAGGATAAAGAGTGTTGGAGGTATGAGGATAAAGAGTGTTGGAGGTATGAGGATAAAGAGTGTTTGAGGTATGAGGATAATGAGGATAAAGAGTGTTTGAGGTATGAGGATAAAGAGTGTTGGAGGTATGAGGATAATGAGGATAAAGAGTGTTTGAGGTATGAGGATAAAGAGTGTTGGAGGTATGAGGATAAAGACTGTTGGAGGTATGAGGATAAAGACTGTTGGAGGTATGAGGATAAAGAGTGTTGGAGGTATGAGGATAAAGAGTGTTGGAGGTATGAGGATAAAGAGTGTTTGAGGTATGAGGATAATGAGGATAAAGAGTGTTTGAGGTATGAGGATAAAGAGTGTTGGAGGTATGAGGATAATGAGGATAAAGAGTGTTTGAGGTATGAGGATAAAGAGTGTTTGAGGTATGAGGATAATGAAGATAAAGAGTGTTTGAGGTATGAGGATAAAGAGTGTTGGAGGTATGAGGATAAAGAGTGTTTGAGGTATGAGGATAATGAGGATAAAGAGTGTTTGAGGTATGAGGATAAAGAGTGTTTGAGGTATGAGGATAATGAGGATAAAGAGTGTTTGAGGTATGAGGATAAAGAGTGTTGGAGGTATGAGGATAAAGAGTGTTGGAGGTATGAGGATAAAGAGTGTTTGAGGTATGAGGATAATGAGGATAAAGAGTGTTTGATGTATGAGGATAAAGAGTGTTTGAGCAATAAGAATAAACGCCTTATTAAGGTGAAGCTCATTTGAGGAATGAAATGAGGATGAAGTCAATTTAAGCTGTCTGAAGTATGAGCATTAAGCTGGTGTGAGTTTACAATCAGTTTGAATTACAAACCTGCAGTGGTAAAGTGTGTTTCCTGAGGTAAAGGGTTTAGGGTGGCGTGAGGATATAATCTGTATCCTGTTTGAGCCTACAGACTTTTTGGATTATATTTAGATAAAACAGGCTTCAGGTTTGATTTTGGTTGACGTATGAGAAATCCTGTTTCTCCCGAGCAGGCACTGTTTTCTGGCTAAATACTGACTCATATCTTTTTCGAGTGTATGAGTCAATTGTTTCCTAATTGTATCCTTTCTTGCTCTTTTCCTTCTCCTTGCTAAAATCACCTGAATTTGTTGTTCTGTTTTCTACACCTCTACTTACTGAGGCTGGAGATCAGACCACCGTGATACACTTAACCCCACTCAGTGGGCAGCTGATTCTGAAAACAAGACTAAAATCTCTTACTCATACAATTATAATTGTTCTTTATTTAGCCAGTTTTATGAAAACTTTGACAGCCCCATAGCTTCCTTAAATAAATATGCTAATTATGGAAATAAATCCAGATACAAGCTAATTGTAAAAAAATGCTTGTAGTTTATTTATAGTCTTTTAAACTATTGGCCGTTGTAAGTTTAAGTCTAAAATGGCCTTGAATTTATAACACTGCTTCTAATTGTAAGTTTTTCCTCATTTTCCCTGATCTCTGTTTTGCTAATTCCCTAATAATTGTTATTGTTCCTACCTCATGACTGCAAGCCCTGTTTCTTTAATGAACTAAAAATGGGGAAATAATCTACAAATATGTCTTAAAAGAAATAATAGATTAATCTGTCCCTATTTAAAAAATTAGGTATGATGATATGATGACTGAATGAAGTATAAAAAAAATTCAAGTGAAAGAAACACAAAACCTGTTTTAGAGTTTTGAAGCAAAATCACATTTGAGGTATGAGAATGGGGTCTGTTTAAAAGAGGTGTGAAGATGAAGCCTGTTTGAATGAGGTATGAAGATGAAGCCTGTTTGAATGAGGTATGAAGATGAAGCCTGTTTGAATGAGGTATGAAGATGAAGCCTGTTTGAGGTTTAAGAATAAACCACGTTTATCTGAGGTTTAAAGAGAAACCCTGTTTTAATGAGGTTTAAGAATAAACCCTGTTTGAATGAAGTCTAATGTTAAACCCTGTTTTAATGAGGTTTAAGAATAAACGTCTCTAGGTTACGACCGTAACCCTAGTTCAACGAGGGAACGAGAGGCTGCGTTGTAACGCTTTGGGGACGCCCCTGCGTTACGACGCAGCTCGAGTTCCCCAAAGGGGAACCCTGTTTGAATGAGTGAACCCTGTTTGATGTATGAAGTTCTTAGTTTCCTTGTTTTATTAAGTCGATAATAACTGTCATTGTTTCTACCTCAAGGTTGCCTGCCCTAATTTTTTATAGACATGAATTGTAAAAAAATCTAGAAATGTTTTATAATGTAATATTAGATAAATTTGCCTCTATAAAGTTTTTTTTAACTTGTTAATAAGATTTTTTTCAGCATGTAATATTAATTTGCTCTGGATACCTGTTGGTAGCTGCCTTCCTGTTCAGTATTTATTTTTATTATATATATATATATATATATATATAGTGTGACAGCACCTGTATTATAATTGGAATGAGTAAAAAAAAAGAATTCAGTTCCTGTGTGCACAGCTTTCCCAGTGCAAAGACGTAGCCGAAGTACGCTAATGTGTAATAAGCTTCCCCCAGATGTTCTCTTTAAAGACGTAAATCAGCATCATGATGTCATGTTGGATAGAGCAGAAAACAGCCCCTAGTTACCAAAGCAAACTTATAACAAAAACACAACAGCAGCACAGTGTTCCAAGTGTCCTCGAATCCTGTGAGAGTCCTCGAATCCAGAGTGAGAAGCAGAATAGAAGCAGGATAAAGGGCACGGGTTCAGTTTTTTTAATGCTGATGCGCTACATTCCTGCTAGATGAATGATGTCTGTGATGTTCGATGTTAAAACACAAAAAAACGCTCAACTTAACAGCTGGTGATGTGTTTACATTGTGAGTCTGTAGTGTGTATTTTTTCTCTTCTTCTTCCTCTTCCTCGTCTTCTTTTTATCCAGTAAATGTTTCAGTGCTCTCATCTGGATGAGAGTGTGGCGGTGTAAGGACTTCCAGGACTGGGTGTGCCCATTTGGCCCCAAAAATCTCTTCATGTTGAGGTTGTGTGACGCCAGCGAACATCGATCACGGCGTGTTTTGTGGCCTGTGGGGAGAGTATTAGGGTTCTATTGAAAGGCAGTAGTACATTTTGGCTTATTTGAGCAGTTCTACTTGAAATGTTGTACTGTAGCTTGTATGTGTGTTTGTCCAGCAAATGTTTTCTGTGTCTGTAGTGGGCTGTAATGTGTCTTTTTTAAGGGTGGCTTCAGAATGAGCTCAGTTCTGGATTAGTTTATCACATTAGACACCGTTTTGAGTCTATGGACTTTACATGTTGCCATGATACAGTCAAGACGTCTATAAGAAACTAGACGTGTATAAGAATTGTTTAAGTGCTGTCCTGTTACAAACATTTTGTATTCAATAAGCAATACCAGAGGGTGTCAGGGGGATGCATGGGGAGGTGTTGCTGCCTCATTTTTCGTGCAAAACTCAGGATATTTTCTATGTGGCATTTCTGTCTATTTTCTCCGTGTGTGGGTTTTCATACAGTTGGATCCCTGATTCATAAATAGGTATAAATGAGAGTTTGAATATGTACAGTATGTTTGTGTGTGTGTGTTTGAGTGTGTGTTCTGCAATGCCTATTTATAGTGTATTCCCTTCTCATGGCAATTTTTTCAGGAAGAGGCTCTGGATCCACCATCACGCTGGCAAGGTAAATGAACATGGAATATAATGTATAATATCACAATTTTTTATAAAAAAAAAAAATACTTTGGCCCTACAAATTAATAATAGAAAACATGAAAATACCATAATATGTATTATACGAGTGTGTAACTTAAACACGGATGTAACTACACTATATGGGCAGAAGTTTATGGACACTATTTTGGAAAGATATTTCAATAGATTTTGGAATGTGCTTGTGGAGATTTGTGCTCATTCATCTACAGTGGTGTTTGTAAAGTCAGGTAGGTGAGGTGAGGTGTTCCAGTTCATCCCAAAGGTGATCAATAGGGTTGAGGTCAGAGCTCTATAGCAGGAGTTCTTCCACTCCAAACCATGTACACCATATCTTCATGTATCTGGCTTGGTGTACAGGGGTATTACCATGCTGGAACAGGGTTGGGTCTCCTACTTTAAGTGAAGTGAAGGGAAATTTAATGCTACTGCATACAAAGGCGTCCTGTCCAATGTGTGTTACTGGAACTTTGTGGTAACAGTTTGGGGAAGAACCACATGTAACTGAAAAAATATCAGGTGTCCCAATATTTTTGTTCTTTTTTTTATTATTATATAATATTATTATAGCTCCTATTTAAAATGGTTGTGATTATTATTTTTATTGTAATCAAGTTATTTATCAAAGCGTTGTCTATGAATTTATATGCAGATAGGGCCGATATCTTGTAGATAATAAAACAAGAAATAAAAAATGTTCCTGTTATTTTCGCAGCAGTCAGAATCTGCATTTTGCGGAACAGATGTCCTCACTTCTCCATAGAGACCTC
>JBCEWE010000457.1:6947500-6982500 GCA_039877035.1 Silurus lanzhouensis | reverse complement strand
GAAATTATTTTTTTTGCCTGATCAACCTACAGCTACAAAGGTTTTTCCCAGATATCCAAGGGACTTACAATCATCTTATTTATACAACCGAGCATTGAGGACCTTTCCAAAGGTCTCAACAGTGAGAACTTTGTGGTGCTGGGATTTGAACTCATGACCTTTTAATCAAGTCCAAATACCAAATTCCTTGTGTGTGTCAACACACTTGGCCAATAAACCTGATTCTGATTCTGATTCTGATATTTTAACCATTGAGCTACCCCTTTCGCTAGAGACATTGGTATAAAAATTCACCATTTACCCTGGTAGAGAAGTGGGTGCAAAAAAAGCACCTTTATTTACTTTGCATTTCTTTACAATTAAACCCTAAAGATATGGTGTACATCAGTTGGAGTGGAAGATCTCCTGCTACAGAGCTTTGACCTCAACCCTATAGAACACCTTTGAGATTAATTGGAATGCTGACTGCACCCCAGGCCTCCTCACCCTCACCTACATGACTGCCTGACTTTACTAACACCCCTGTAGCTGAATGAGCACAAATCTCCACAATTTAGTGGAACATCTTCCCAGAGGAATGAAGGTTATTATTAGGAGCAAATAGAGACTAGATGTGGAATAGGATGTTCAAAAATCACATACGGATCATATTGCTAGGTGTCCACAAACTTTTTTTCGTACAATATTCCAAAGATATAAACATTTTACAAATAGGAAACTACATACATATGAAATTTTAGTCATGGTTTGCTAGGACCTTAGAAAGCATGCATGGTGTCTTGAAAGGTATCAATCAAATATTGGGTTCCACAATGGGTTTCCAAGGAAGCTTTGAAGAACCATACGGAAGTGTATGTTGCTGAAAAGAACAATGTTGAGAATGTTCCTTCTCTCCGATTGTTGCACAATAAAACTCTTGGCTGCATTGCGCCACCGTCCCGCTGAATCCCCCAGTGTGTTCCCCACCCGAGCGTTTCTATAAACGGTGGATGGCAGCAGTGTGGTGTTTGTGTCCCGTCCCGCTTCTCCCAACACAACGCCGCCTCTGTGTGTGCGCACTGCTCGGCAGATGTTGCCTTGTTTGTGAAAGCGCTATGGCAACATCACAACAAACGGCCTATGCAGATGAGCCAATAAGGCCTGCACCATTCTTCCACTCAAATCACCATTTCTTTTTAAAACCACACAGCACAGCGTTCACACAGCTCCATCTCACACCAGCTGGAGGACTAATGCTAAACATTTAAACAGTTCTACATGTAGTTTCTTGTTCACTTCTCAACTCTGATTGGTCAGAAGGTGTTGCTTCATTTTCAGCAGTATGTCTGACTAGCCTTTATTTGTCACATATGCATTAAAGCAAAGTAAAATTATTTTCTTCGCGTATCCCAGCTTGTTCAGAACCTGGGGTCAGAGCGCAGGGTCAGCCACGATACAGCGCCCCTGGAGCACAGAAGGTTAAAGGCCTGGCTCAAGACCTTTTATGGCTATAGTTTAAATCAAATTCAAATCAATCACTTATATTCATCGTTTCTATAAGAACAACTCAGTGTCTGTGTTTTTGTAACAAAATAAAACTCAATCAGAAGCACTGACTTACTTTTTATGTATTTTTGCCCATGAATATGTATTAAATTATTACAAATATTCTATTCTCTTCATTTAATAAGAGGAAAGCAACCTAGGTGTCTGTTTACATTTGGAGTTTGTATCCAATCAGATTTCCACACATCACGTGTTGCCGGAATCTACTGTGAGCCTTCAGAATCAGCAGTGCAGGCGTTTATAGCTTCATATACAAATTGATGTATGATGTATATCAATGAAAGCTATAGCTTTAACCAATCAGAGTTTAAGCTGATGGCACTGGGGCCACCTAGCAGGCGGCCAATAACATTAGCATTTTCAGATCCTTTGCAAACTGCATCTGTAGCAAACTGCACGAGCTCAAATATATTCGTGTGGATTTAATAGCTGTCTGACAAAGAAGCAGAAATTAATTGAGGAAAAAACACTTGGGGATGAGTTGTTATTGGGAAAACGAATAACTATATTACAATAAATACTGCATCTTGTGTTCATCTATTGTTTCTCTTTTTATTTCTCTCTCTCTGAGTACTGCCATTAGTCTCCACACAGATTTCTAAATGTATTTGGATTTCCTTGAGAAGATTATTTCCATTTTGAGCTGGTAATAAAGCTTGGCAATGAAGCATTCCTCTCACAGGTTTGGGTTGTAGCAATGTTTTCCACATTTCCCATATTGTCTTCATGTCCATTGTAGATACACACAAATTAACCCTTCTCATGTGGTAAGCTTCCTGGAACATTTTCTGTTCAAGTCAATACAAGTGCTGAATCTGGATATGAATCGAAACTTCCAATAACTATATCTTCCCAAAAGCCTTTTTTTCCCCAATGAAGCAACTTGGTCCTGGAGGAACGTTATTTCATTTCACCTTGTTCTGTAGTGTATATAGCCGATATGACAGTAAAGTCACTTGGCTGGATCCCCTCACTCCATCTCAACCTGCAAGATGGTACTTGGTCCCCATAAACCTGTTTTACATCAGTAATAAATTAAATGGAAAAAAAAGCATATGGTTTTATGTTATTTTTGTCACTTGCCTAGGTTCTCGAAAATCCTCTAACGCACCTTCTTTCCATGTGTGAATTCATTCTGGCGTGAGATTACAAAAGCGATTAGGCCAATCATGTTAGCGCCACAGCATGTGTGTGTGTGGAGATTTTTTTTTTCCCGGCTGCTCTCGGTGCCTGTGCAACACATTCCCACAAATCTCTTCCTAATCTGCTTAATTAGTAACGAGATTGAAGAGACTGATGGGAAAACTGGAGCACAATCAGCATAGTGAACAGAGGGAAAACAGAGGAAAAACAGAGGGAAAAGCGGTGAACATTTAATACGTATTTCTATAAATTATTTCTATAGCGCTTTTTTACAATGGACATTGTCTCAAAGCAGATACAAATGTTTGTGGTTTCTGCTGTTTAAAGGTGTAACGATATACGAAATTCAACGATTTTCGGGACATATCCGTCTGATAGATTTTCGATACGTGAGTGTGTGCCCAATGTTTAAACTTTCATCATAACTGAATAATTAAAGCATGGCTAAGTGTTTAATTGGGTGATTTTTAAATCCTGCAAAGTCCATGTGGTAATGGGGCGTGGCCAAGTGTCAGCTGTGGGAGGAGAGAAGGCAGGCAAACTAGCAAAGTGGCACGTGATAATTATCACCTGTGTCTTGTCATAGCCAGTCTATGAATCCCTGTCTTTTTGTGCTTGCAGTACCTGATCATTGAGCATTGAGTTTGAGAAGTTTCTATCATTTGGGATAATTACTAACAGCACATGCAGGAAATAATTTATATAAACAGACTGCTCAAAATGTTAAGGAATACTGTTTGGAACAGTTCTGCATTTAAGAACCTTAGAACCCATCATTGAACAGTACACCTTAAAAATGATAAAACTGTAATGAATAGACTTAAGGTGCCACCCAGATGAGAATGGGTTCCCTTATAAGCCTTGTTTCTCTCAAGGTTTCTTGCTCATACCATCTCAGGGATTTTTCCTTGCCACTGTCTACACTGGCTCAATCATTAGTCAATAACAAAATTACATTTTTTAACCTATGTATCTCTGTAAAGTTGCTTTAGGACAATGTGCATTGTTAAAAGTGCTATACAAATAAAAGTTAATTGAATTGAAATAATGTTTCTACATCTCCAAAAAATAAATACTAATTAAACACAGTAAAATACACCTGAAAAAAGGTTTAGTCTGGAAGGTCTATAAAAGTCCATGGGCCAAAAGTACAGTGCCCTCCACAATTATTGGCACCCCTGTTTAAGATGTGGTCGTGGACTTCTAAAAATTCTCCTTTTTTTTAAAACAACATAGAACCCAAATGCAAAAAAAGAGAAAAATCCAACCTTTCATTAAAGTACATAACTTTGGTGGTAAAAAAAATCACACATTTAGAAAAAAAAAAAAACTAGAAATGATGTGTCCCACAATTATTGGCACCCCTAACAATTCCTCTGAAAAATTTATTTTATTTTTATTTTTTTATATATTTTTCTGTAGTTGCTAAGGTTGGTCAGGGTATCTAGGGACTTTTAATTAGTAATTCATGATTTCCTGTTTCCCTGGGGTATAAATATGACGTGACACAGAGGCCTAATTCTCTTACCCATTTGTCAACATGGCAAAGACAAGAGAACACACCATTCAAGTAAGGCAGATGTGTGTCGACCTTCATAAGTCAGGCAATGGCTACAAGAAAATAGCCACTCGCCTTAACTTGCCGGTATCTACAGTCAGAGGAATCATTAAGAAGTTTAAAACAACTGGAACAGTGACAAACAAGGCTGGAAGAGGTCCCAAGTTTATCTTGCCATAACGCACAGTGAGGAGGATGGTAAGAGAAGTAAAAACATTTCCCAAGCTCACCGTCACAGAATTGCATCAAAGAGTGGCATCTTGGGGTCACAGAGTCTCCAAAACAACCATCAGACGCTCTCTACATGCCGACAAGCTGTTTGGGAGGCATGCAAGGAAAAAGCCTTTTCTCACTAACACTCACAAACGTAAACGTCTGGAGTTTGCTAAGCGGTACTGGGACTTCAACTGGGATCGTGTGCTTTGGTCAGATGAGACTAAGATTGAGCTTTTTGGCAACAAACACTCTAAGTGGGTCTGGCGTAAAACAAAAGATGAGTATGCCGAAAAGCACCTCATGCCCACCGTGAAGTATGGTGGAGGATCTGTGATGCTGTGGGCCTGTTTCTCTTCCAAAGGCCCTGGGAACCTTGTTAGGGTGCATGGCATTATGAACGTTTTGAAGTACCAGGATATTTTTAATAAAAACCTGATGGCCTCTGCCAGAAAGCTGAAGATGGGTCGTCATTGGGTCTTTCAGCAGGATAATGATCCAAAACATGTGGCAAAATCTACACAAAAGTGGTTCAGCAGTCACAAACTCAAGGTCCTCCCATGGCCATCTCAGTCCCCAGACCTCAACCCAATCGAAAACCTGTGGGGGGAGCTAAAGAGAAGAGTGCATAAGAGAGGACCCAGGACACTGGATGATCTAGAAAGATTGTGCAAAGAAGAATGGTCAAAAATCCCTCTCTCTGTGTTCTCCAATCTTGTGAAATGTTATAGGAGGAGATTAAGTGCTGTCTTGTTGGCAAAAGGAGGTTGTACAAAGTATTAACATCAGGGGTGCCAATAATTGTTGCACACATGATTTCAAGGTTGTTGTTTTTTTCTAAATGTGTGATTTTTTTACCACCAAAGTAATGTACTTAAATAAAAGGTTGGATTTTTCTCTTTTTTTGCATTTGGGTTCTATGTTGTTTAAAAAAAAAAGGAGAATTTTTTGAAGTCCACGACCACATCTTAAACAGGGGTGCCAATAATTGTGGAGGGCACTGTATATGTTTCTTATACCAAACAGTGTTGCCCTCAAATTATCATCATCATGCGCCACAGCGGATCATCCGTCTCCATACCCCCCTGTCCTCTACATTTGCCTCTTTCTAACCAACTACCTGCATGTCTTCCCTCATCCATGAACCTCCTCCTTGGTCTTCCTCCTTTCCTCCAAATGTTACATTTTGAAAATGTGTCAATGGAATTTTCCCCATTTTTTTTTCTGCACATATATATGACATGGCAGGCCATATCAAAGGTAAAGCTGGGCCAAATTTACTACACAGGTCTTAGTCGAGCATCTCTGGTGTAGACTGTGGACATTATGAAATGTGTTTTTGTTTTGTCTTTTGTGTTTTTGTTCTGTCTTTATATATATAATAATATATACTGTATATAAGCCTCATACATGCCCTTAAACTATTAGTATCACTAACAATGTTAGAATATGTTGCGTAGATACACTACAACTCACCTCATTGTCATTTGTAAAATAAACTTCATTAGGGTTTGTAAAATTTCTTCAGCTATGCAACCTGCGTGCTACAAAGGTCTCACGTACACAATATAGAAAAGGTTTGTGGACACCTGATGATCACCCCTGCATGCACTTGGTGAACAAGACATTTTGGATTTATTCTACTATAATAACCACTTTTTTTTTTCACAGTTTTTCTGCTAGATTTTGGAGTGTAGTTGTGGGGATTAGTGATCAGATAGAAGAGCATTAGTAAATTCAGGTGTGTTATGTAAGGAGGTCTGGGGTTTAGTCAGTTTTCCAGTTCATTGAGGTTGAGGAGGTCAAGGCTACGTTCAGGATGCTTGAGTTTTAGCCTAATCTTAATACTTTATATTCAGTAAAAGGAAATTAATACATTGATTGTAATTTTAGAGTATACAAAGACATTGTGTACATTGAGTCTAACATTGTGGTAACAGTTTAAAAAAAAGGTTAATTTATGGCTGTAAAGATTACGTGTCCATACATTTATTTTCCACAGAGTGTTGAAGCATAGTGTTGTGTGAAATGCATTTCTGTAATATACTCTATATGCATTTCTGTAATATACTCTATATTGGTGCAAATTTTGGAAGAATTTAAACTTCATCTCAACGTATTCCTTTTTTACCGCATGTTCAGTAAATACAATTTAGACAATTTTGTCCTAGCAGACATCATTTCTAACCTCGATGTGTGTTTTTGTAACCAAGATTAGCTATCAGTCATATTTCAAGACATCAGTCTGAAAGCTCAAACCACCACTGCAAGAATATAAAGAATGACTCTCTATTTTTAGATCCGCACTCATCAGTGAATGGTGTCATTCTGTCCAGAAAGGCTGGATAGCTCATGTATGATGGTGTAGTAAAGGTTAGTCATCTGAGGGCGATGGCTGACGTCAACTTTATAGTTCTGCGCTGTGAATAAACAAGAGTTGGGGTGTGTGAGGAGGAGGGACAGATGAATTCGTTCCCACTAGCCCCACACACACTCTGAATTAGGGATGAAATCTGGATCGAGTAAGTGTTTTTAAAAGGTGATACACACACACACACACACACACACACACACACACACACACACACACACACACACACACACACACACACACACACACACACACACACACACACACATAAGACTGAGGTTTGCACCTCAGACTGATTTAGGGTTTGCAGGTCTGTGATTCCTCTTTGCAACTAATTATAAAGGATGTCCTGTGTTTATCTCAGGTTTTCCTCTTAGACAGCTGTGTAGCGTTATGGTTTTATAACTGTAGGGAGACCAGGGTCTCCAAAAGAAAAATGGGTTCCCTTGAGGGGCTGGTTCCTCTCCAGATTTCCTCCTCATGTCATCCCGTGAAGTTTTTTTTGCTTATGACACTAATTATGTATAAAATAAAGATAAATAAAGTTGAATTGAATTGAAGCATCAGCTGAATGAATGAATAAATGGAAATATAGACCTCAACCAATATATATATATATATTACACTCTATTTCAATAGTTTTTTTAATATATCACAAATATATATTATATTACTGCCTTCAAGGAAATGGAAATGCTGCTGCATATGTATATTCAATATATTTTTTTTATTATTTCCCTTTTTATTTTTTTTATTTTATTTCCTGCCAATTCTAAATTATAATTTATATTGTATATTCTATTTTATCCCTCAATTCTATTAAGATTATGATTATTATAATTTTTTTTTTTACTTTTATTCAAAGTCATTAAAAACATGTCACTGCATGTGTGTACTGTGTGGGTTGTGTATGTTTGTATAGAGTTGTCTATGGCTGTGTAGTTGAAAAATAGAATTAAAATGTAATGAATGTTTCTGATGTGGATGTGTTTGTGTATTGTTGTATATGGTTGTGTATTGTTGCGTGTGTGTGTTTGTGTGTGTTTGTGTGTGTTTTCCTAATTACATGCTGGAGTTTAAAATTCAGATTTTCAAATTCAAAGAGGATTTGCTGAGGTTGAGAGTGTGTGTGTGTGTGTGTGTGTGTGTGTGTGTGTGTGTGTGTGTGTGTGTGTGTGTGTGTGTGTGTGTGTGTGTCTGTGCACTTAGCACTTCTCCTTCTCCACCCCCTTTTTCCCCCACAGGCAAAAAAGAGAAATTTTTTTTTGTTCACTTTGATTCTAAAAAAAAGACGGAGAGAGCAAAAGAGGGAATATAAGAGAAAGAGAGAGAGAGAGAGAGAGAGAGAGAGAGAGAGGGAGAGAGAGAGAGAGATGCTTTAAATCTCACAATCTCACTTTCTCATGGGTTTCCCACTTTCTATAGTAATAGCTTACACATATGTAAGGGACGTATGGGACGTGTATTGCAGATGCAACACACAAATAATTGTAAGAAACCTTTTATGTTGATCAAACATTTTTGGAAGGTTGTTTATGCTTCTCAACATTCAGAGGGAAAGAAAACTATTTATTTGGGATGCCGCTGAAATATTCCAGTAAAAAAAAAATGTGTTTTTAAAACAAATAGAGAGTAAAAGAGAGAGAGAGAGAGAGAGAGAGAGAGAGAGAGAGAGAGAGAGAGAGAGAGAGAGAGAGAGATCTATAGCTGTATTCCTGACAGCTGTAAATGGTTTCCACTGCGTCTTTACTCGTCTTCAGCACCAGTATCAGCACAATGACTGCAGATTTTTTTTTAATACTTAAAGGTTTCCTGATGTATCACATCAACAACCAAACCCACCGTCAGTGTAATGAGGGGGTCGACTTCCACACTGGACCATGAAACAACATCTATTTTAGGACTGGAGTGATTTATACACAGAGAAATGTATGATGCTGTAGTGGTGGTTAATCATCGAAGGGCGATAGTTATTATTATTATTTAGTGACGTTCATGCTGAATCTGTCCTCACCGAGCTACGCACAGACTCCCCACATTCCATCTGTCCTTTATTTAATGTCACGTTCTGTTCTTATTAAATCTCAACAGGTCCCTGCTAATAGCGTTTACCTGTTTCCTGATTCAGTCTTGTTAGTCTGATGTGTAGTATTAATGCTGATCTCTCCCGGGTTTTCCTCCTGCATTCGGTTTTTGTTTTTCACTTTTTTTTTGTGTCAGAATTTTCTGGCTCTCATCCAGACGTGCTGTCGTTCCTTTTCTTTGTTTTCATTCTTGTTCGTTTTTGTTTCTGGCCACCTGTATTTTGTCTATTGCATAATATATTGACTATAATTAGCTTATTTTAGAACCCATATTAAATCATCATGGTTTTTTACAATTTCTTTGAAGTTGATTTGATGACACTTGAGTGTCTCTTTCCAGACATAAATAACTTTTTCATGTAATAAATAATTCAAAGTCGAAGTCAAATAACATTGGGAATGATTTGACTGAAGTTTTTTTTAAGACTTGGCATAAATCGTGAGAAGATTTATGGAGCATGACACACACACACACACACACACACACACACACACACACACACACACACACAGCATACACACACAGAAATGTATTTCCACCAAGTTATGGAGTGAATGCTTAAAGCTGTAGGCCTGTAGCTATTATTATTTCTCTATGCTGAAATACTGGGTTCATTATACACACACACACACACACACACACACACACACACACACACACACACACACACACACACACACACACACAAACTGAGCTGTCGTGTCTGATTATGTAAATGCCATGTTGGACGTGGTCAGAATACATCCATGAATCAGAGGTGAAAATCGAGAAAGGCAAATATTCTGAACTCATTACGGTGTTTATGTAGGAAAGATGTAGTGAAAGATGTAGGAAAATGCAGTGTGTGTGTGTGTGTGTGTGTGTGTGTGTGTGTGTGTGTGTGTGTGTGTGTGTGGATTTGACTGAGCTCAAACTGGATTAATTGTACATTTATACAACAGGTAACAGTGCTCTGTGCTCAAAAAAAAAAAAAGGAAAAACTTTTTTTTTCTACCTCCATAAAAGAGGACAAATTCATACCATTTCCTATAAAATAAAAAATTAAATATCTCCTAATCCACTTAATTTTTATAATAGATAATAGATAATATAAGCAACTTTTACGCTTAATATACAGTATGTACTTTTTAATGGACAATAAAAGATACCAATTACATTTTCAGTCAGTCAGCACTGAATATTTGGTTTAATTTGATCTAAAAATACTTTTATTTTATTAGTCTATTAAATACTAGCAGTTCTTCTACTTTGTAACATGATACTCTCATTTTATTTGTTAATTAAATATCCATTTGTGAAAGACTGCTTTACTAATATGGCTTTTTTTTTACTCTTCATTCTGCACTGGTGAGCTCGGTTAATGCAGTGTTGAACTTGTATTTAAGGAAATAAAACCTCACAAATCAACTGTTTTATTGTTGAGGATTAGTGTGCCTTTGAGCCTTCGTTCAATAGGAGTCAAATACCTCCAAGCTGATCTTCGATGATCGAAATAGTAGCTTCTGGTTCCATAATCTCAAATGACTGTATAAGACTGTAGAAAGAACATTACTCATAATCTTATACTCCAGTGCTCATGTTAGTTCTCACTCTCCAGTGTTCTGTATTGGTATAACGATTTATAATCACACTCTTGATGTCACCCAAATAAGGATGGGTTCCCCTTTTGAGTCTGGTTCCTCTCAAGGTTTCTTCCTCATAACATCTAAGGGAGTGTTTCCTCGCCACAGTTGCCACGGCTGCTCATCAGGGATAAACACACACCATTCACTTTAACTGTAAAATTCTGTAAAGCTGCTTTTAGACAATGTCTGTTGTGAAAAGTGCTATAGAAATAAACTTGACTTGACTTGACTTTAAATACTCAAGTACTGTTAAAATTAGATACCAGGTCTTTAACTCAAGTCATGTTGGAATTGATGCATTTTTACTTGTAATGGAATACGTTTTGCAGTAGGGTAGCTATACCTTTACTCAAGTATGATTTTCAGGTACTCTTTACACCTCCGTCCCTGTATACAGGGACAATAGAAGTTGCCTTACATTGCGGGTGTTGACTAATTTTTTCAAAAACACAGGCTTACACAATACCTACTACATAAACATGAATGATCGGTTTCACACTCATTCTAATAAAACATCGTTCTTTTAGTAACAGCTCATACACAGGAAATTGTGTAAGAGACACTCATACATTTCACATTTCTGACAGATTCTCAAGTTTTTGCATTTTGTAGCATTCAAGAAATGTAATAACACCTTAGTTAGGTGTTTGGATGCTTTTAATTTTTTTCATTTGTCACAGCAGCAGTAAAATTCTTTCCTTGGAAATCCCAGCGATGTTAGAAAGCTGGGGTCAGAGTGCAGGGTCAGCCATGATACAATGCCCCTGGAACACAGAGGGTTAAGGCACTTGCTCAAGGTGGCAGCTTGGTGATACCAGGGTTTAGCCCCCCAACTTTTTGATCAGAAACCCAGAGCCTTAACCACTGAGCTCCCTCAGCTGCCTGTTAGTTATCCATGTCTCTTGATGTTAATTAGACTAAAAAAAACAAGATGTCATGTTACTGAGAAACTGTAGGGTTTTGGTAAAGTCAGGTGAACTGAGGAGGTCTGGGGTGCAGTCAGGAATCCAATTCATCCCAAAGGTGTTCAATACGGTTGAGGTCAGAGCTCTATAGCAGGAGATCTTCCACTCGATCCCATGTTAAGCATATCTTCATGGAGCCCGCTTTGTGCACAGAGGCATTTACATGCTAAAACAGATCAAGTGAAATTGGAAAAAAACACAAAAAAACAGTTCTGTGTCCCAATACTTTTCTCCATATATCAATTATATCAAGTGTTCAATCCTAATGCCTAATAATTTGGACCGTTTTTTGTGCTTCATTACGTTAAACAGTGGCTTACAGTTTGGACACATTTATTCATCCGAAGACTAAAATAAATTCCATTGACATTACATGCTCATCAAAATATGAGTTATTTATTATGCTGTTAATGTTTAAAGCGAGTTAAATAAAATTGCTATTGATGTTGTTTGCTTTCAAATCATGTGCAAATTACAATATTTGGTCAGAATACACACACACACACACACACACACACACACACACACACACACACACACACACACACACACAGGGAACCATGTACTTTACAAACAGCCACACTTTGCATATGACTCAATATGAAATTACAAATTCTAATCTGGACTGTTCTCCATTCTTGACAGAGTGTGTGTGTGTGTGTGTGTGTGTGTGTGTGTGTGTGTGTGTGTGTGTGTGTGTGTGTGTGCATGTCCCAGGCACGACACACAGCGATGCTCAACATTTGCGATGGCATGTGCCTCATGCTGCTGCCCCCTTGGAACAGGAGGGGTGAAAAAACACACTTCTTACATAACCTTTTCCATATGTGTTCGAATTGGCTCGGCTCTAACTGCGCTGCTGCATATGTGAGACATTAGCAGTTGGCCACAAGTTGAACCATCTGATCCAAACAGTTGGGAAATAATGGATTTTAAAACACCTCGAAAGAAACTAAGGCTCGTTAGAGTTGAAAAAAATGGCCAAAGTCGCCAATGAGGCGTATCGACGAGCCCGGAATAAATCAAGAAAAAAAAAAAAAAAAGTAAATCAATCCCTAAAAAATCAAAGACAACCTTTATATTGGGGACATGCCATTTCAGGCTGCTGGGTTTGAAAAACTCTTTTGCAGGACATAAATATTAAATGCAGATTTATTATTTATGCCATCGATTAGAACGGTTTAGTTTCATGATCTTTCCATCACGGAGTCCAACCTGGACATTGTATTTGTACCATATTATATTCTTGAAACTGATTGGCCAAAAGGTGTTAATTCCTCTTTTACGAACAGCAAGTGCCATTTCTAATACAAATCACAGGTGCATTTTAAAACGTAATGGTTTCCATAGCAACAGCTAACCATTGTACTTATCACATAAACAGAATATACACAGGATTTTTCTTTGAGCTTTGATGTTTTTTTGGAAGAAGTTTTCAATGTAAAGGCCACTTCATGGTTTCTCTGCAGCATTGCAAGCTTTTTCCACTCTATTTTCTCAATAAACAGTTGGATTAAACAATAAATGGATAGAGGTATGATGTGTTGGTGTATACTGAATAAATTTTTTCCAAATTGCTGTTGTGTAAGTGGAAACAAAACACTTCTAGATGTGCTGAAATGCATATGCTTTGGGATCATAACAGCAAGCTGCATTACACGACCACGTAACTTGATGGATGTCAGAGATGATCCACCTCACGCCAAGCACTCAGTGGTGTAAACCAGTGGTCCCCAACCCCCAATTGGTACCGGGCCACACAGAAAGAATACATAACTTACATTATTTCTGTTTTATTTATTATCTGATTCTGAACGATGTTTTATTTTGGAACATTACCGGATTCTCTCCTCCACATCTGTCTATGACTCACTCTTGATGCATGTCATTAAGCCTCGGTCACATGTCTTACCTCCATCCGCTACCTTCTTAAAGGGGCTCCGGCCGCTAACACATAATACATTACCGCTAAATCTAAATTTCCAAGCGAGCAAAATGAACAAAAAACAACACAGTGGATTCACGATTATTATTATATTTAGAAAATACCATTACTGTTTTTATGTATCATTTTGTTTTGTTGTTTTTATCCGCCACACATTAAAGGCCGGTCCGTGAAATAATTGTCTGACATTAAACCGGTCCGTGGCGCACAAAAAGTTGGGGACCGCTGGTGTAAAGTATTTGAGTAAATATACTTTGTTACTGTATTTAACAAATTTTTTGCCATCTTTCAAATTTTTCAGAGTAGAACTAAACTTCTAAAAAGAACCATGTGCATCTTGGCTTTGTTTTTATTCATGTCTTCATCTTTGTCCTGTGATTTGACATTTCCCTCAATTTATATTGTATTTATACTTCTGACTTCAGTGTTTACAGCTGTTTTGAATTGTCCTTTGATTGGCGTGTGTTTAAATACCCCCTTTGTGTCCATCACATTGAGGCCAAGTAACTTGTTCAGTGTTTTCCATCCTGCTCAACCCAAGCCTCTGTTTCACGTCTCTCAAAGTCTTTAATCTGATTTTGTTTAACGTTCACTTTGCCCCAGGTACATTGTTTGCCATTACAATCACATGTTCCAATTAATCTACACTTGCACCCCATGTGCAATTTTATTCCTTGACAATATATTTATAGCAGTAACAGCAAAACGTTGTGTCCTTGAGTTCAATCTGTGTATGAGATTCGAGCTCATGCAGCTCCTGATAAATGTCTGCCACAGAATAAAAAAACCTGTCATCTTTTATAGAAATAAAAAAATCTCCCTTCCTCTAAAAAAACAAACAAACTTAATTCTCCTCAGCTCCCCAAGGATTAATTATTTCTGAGAAAAATCCAAGCTTGAAATGCCATTAAACATTTATGCTCAAAGGTCAAGATTCCAAATTAACATATTTGCCATTAAAGAGAGGGTTTAAATGAATTACTTCTTTCACACCTGAGGCATTTTTCACCAGGGTGTAAATCTGCTTTAGGTTCAAACTAGACTTCCATGATTTCTCAGTGGAGGGAAAAGGAAGATGTATCAGGAGCCTTGGCTACAATCTACAAAATGCAAAAAAAAAAAAAATAGTTTCTTTTTTTTTTTTTTTTTTTTTTTTTTTTTTAAATGATTTCCACTCTCTAAAGTGGAAATGTGTTTTTACGTTACTAGGAGGTGGCGATAACAAAACAAACCTGGAGATGTCACCCAATCGATTCAAGGACTCTAATTGCGGCCCAGCTGTTTTTCTTAGGATTTACACTGTACAGATGCTCGCATTCCTGACACATTTCTCGCACTGAGAAATCATGGAGTTCTGTCCAATTTTTTCCTTTGTCTATTTTCGCTATTATTGTTTTGCACAGTACATTTAAAATTCCATTTATCCAAGGGTCATGGGATTTCTTACAGGTGCTCAGCTTGGATTTACACGTAAATAAAGCCAACATAAAACCCTTAAAAGCATGATGGCAGTGTCTTCACAGCCCCATTGAGCTGGCATTGTACTTAGTATTATAAATTTAAATATAATCTGCAGCAAGTGCTATCCGAGGCCCATTGGGGTGAGACTCATGCTGCCCCAATGGGCCTCAGATAGCATTTGCTGCAGATTATATTTAATGTCTAATGGCAGAATTTCTAGTTTTTAGGAGAGGAAAGTCACTCAATGTATCAAATCCAATCAAGCAAAACATCCGAACTTGTATTATGTCCTGTTTTTATTCACTATTATCTCAAAATGGACTAAAAGAGCTTTTTAATTGTACATGTACATTACAGCACATTGAAATTCTTTATTTGCATATTCCAGCAATGTTAGAAAGCTAGGATCAGAGCGCTGGTTCGGCTATGATACAGTGCCCCTAGAGCACAGAATTTTAAGGGCATTGCTCAAGTGTTCGAGATTGGCAGCTTCTGATCAGTAACCCAGAGCCTTAACCATTGAGGTACCACTTTCCCTATGTGATGAGCTTCTCAATTCATTATTTAATGTCATCCTGAAGTAATACAATGTCTTCTCACGAGCTACCGCTGTCTTAAATCAACCAAATTAAATTAAACAGTTCTTGTTTTTTCTATAGAATATGCTTAGGTGGGAAATAATTACCCAAAAATAATGTGTCATCTTTCTTTCCCCAATACCTTTAACATATCCTTAATAGATGGTAAGCAAAAAAGAGGCCAAGCTTAACCAGCTTTCACAATCCAATCTAATTCTAATATCAATATCAGACAGTTAAAACTATCAGACTAAAGGTCTGATGTGCAGAAGAATGAAACACTGAAATAAACTTTCCATAGTGTTCTCATAGATCACCTTTTACTACCAACTTCATTCACATTATGGATCACATTATGAAGTAAAACTGAATCATAAATTTTCATTTCATGGTTCTTTACACTGTTTTAAAGATAATGCCTTCATTTCAAATTACATGTATGGCATTTGGTAAGTGACTTACAGTTATCTTATTTATACAACTGAGCAGTTGAGGGTTAAGGGCCTTGCTCATGGGCCCAACAGTGGCAGCTTGGTGGTGCTGGTATCTAAACTCACAACCTTCCATTTAGAATTCTTAAAAACTGAGTTTCTTTGGGGAAACACAAACAGTAGTGTGTTTCTTCATCTGACGTAGTTTAACGTAGAACCTTTCCAATAACTTCCATTTTTCCTGGAAAAAAAAACACCCTCAAGGAAACATTCTATATAAATATGTTTCATGTAGCTGCCCAAAAGGGTTTGTTCGTCAGCAGGAAAGCTTCGAGGTTTTATGTCGATCCTGGAAACAGAGGTTTTACAGTGTCGAGGGATTCTCTGAAATTTTGGAAACATCTGGATTTTGTTTTTACTAATTTATTAGTAAAGAAGTTCAACAATCTAGTGTTTTCTGATTACGGCTGTACTAGGTATGGCACTGGTGGTGTTCAGAAGTTTTAAACTTTACTTCCTCACTTGTGTGTGTGTGTGTGTGTGTGTGTGTGTGTGTGTGTGTGTGTGTGTGTGTGTGTGTGTGTGTGTGTGTGTGACTTCACACCTCAGAAGGAGTTCTGGCCATTCTTGTGTGCTCTTTCTCAGGTTCAGACACACACACACACACACACACACACACACACACACAGAATGCACTCTGACAAGCGAAAATCTCACCATCATGATCCGCCATGATGACTCACTAAACTATGGGGGAGGAATACCTGACTCATCAGAAAGCTCCACCGGTGCCAACACTTCGTCCTGCAGCCTCTCTAACCAGTCCCACACACACACACACACACACACACACACTGTGTATATACGCTGTACGTGCACGTTCCACCAACACCAACTATCCCACCAACACACACATGGAACATACAGATGGATACATGTTTTTTTTTTATTTTCTGTTTAGATCGTCCTAGGTGGGATGAAGATGAGGAACCATGGGACACCAGAACTGTGCAGAACCATGCAGATGTGTGTCTTCTCTGATACATTTAGGAGTAGCATTCTCAGGCCATGCCCTTGTCAGAAGGACGTCGCCATGGTAACGGATCGGCAAAACAAAAACACAGCTGAGAACTCTTACCATACAAAATCTTGTGCTGTATTAAGCGTGTGTGTGTGTGTGTGTGTGTGTGTGTGTGTGTGTGTGTGTGTGTGTGTGTGTGTGTGTGTGTGTGTGTGTGTGTGTGTGTGTGTGTGTGTGTGTGTGTGTGTGTGTGTGTGTGTGTGTGTGTGTGTGTGTGTGTGTGTGTGTGTGTGTGGTCAGGGCCATACACAATACATGCTCAAAAGATGCTCAAATTTGTGTGAAGAAACAAGGTACGGTAAAAAAAAGAGTGTTATAAATAAATAAATACATAAATGAATAAACAAACAAAACAAATTAATAAATAAGGTACGTAAATACTAATCTACATGAAGGTCTGCTGTTTTAACTGTGAATGCAAATTTTGAGGTACTTGAGATACTCTTTTGCACCTTGAAAACATCTTAGAAAGTGAATTCAGTGCACCTTTGAGACTTTGGGGAGCATAAAAGGTTGGGCGATCCGATGCAGCACTCTGTCACATTTTTTTCAGGACAAATAGCTCTTACATATTCCAAAGGTGGGTTTGGGGTCATTGTCCTGTTAAAAAACAAATGATAAGACCCCTAAGTGCAAACCAGATGAGATGGCATGTTGCTGCATAATGCTATGGTAGCCATGCTGGTTTATTGTGCCCTCAGTTTTGCCTAAATCACCAACAGTGACATGAGCAAATCACCTTCACATCATGACAACTCCTCCTTCTTGTTTCATAGTGGGAACCAGACATTCAGGAACCATCCATTTACACTCTGTACATCTAACAACACCATGGTGGTCAGAACCAAAAATCTAAAACATGGACTTCTTCAACCAAAAGACAGTTTTCCATTGATCTAAAGTCAATTCCTTGTGTTTCTTGGCCCAAGCAAGTCTCTGCTGCTTGTTGTTGTTGTTGTTGTTGTTGCTATATCCTTAGTCTACTGTATGATGGATATTAGAGAGTTTGCATTGTGCTGTGTGTGTGTGTGTGTGTGTGTGTGTGTGTGTGTGTGTGTGTGTGTGTGTGTGTGTGTGTGTGTGTGTGTGTGTGTGTGTTTTAAGCCACACGTTTATGCAACGTTTATTCTACAGACTACTAAATCCTTTTTGAAACCTCCGAGGCTGAGAAAAAAAACCTCCCACACACTAACAACTCCTACAAACAACTCAAGAGAGAGACAATAACAGAAGAAAAGTGTAGTAGGTAAACCTGAACAGTATAGATTCCATAGAAGTCACACACACACACACACACACACACACACACACACACACACACACACACACACACACACACACACTGGTAGATTTTATGCCCCTTTAATTTAAGGGTTATGCCAGGCCGTTAATTTAACATCAAATGCCTAAATGGATTTCATCTCAAAAACAACCTGCAGGGATTTCGCCCTAAAAATGTTCCTGGTTCTTCAGTTGAAATTACATGCAGCATTAGACATCAGGGTTCTGTCTGAGCCTGGAGACATGACTCTGCTCTGCGTCTGCACCTCCACAGGCCTGAACATTAGCACTGGGTTATTACTTTACCTGCAGCACTGTTGTGTGGTCTGATCCATGTATATTTTTGCCTCTTGTCTTCTAACCATGTATAGACAGAGAGCTTTAAACAGTCGTTACATAAATGAGCATGAGCATCGATTTCACATCTGATTATGTGTGTAATATACCATATGGAGTTTTCCAAACTGTTACAAATTTGGAGCCACACATGCAATTTCCTTTCACTTAAACTAGGAGACCCAAACCTGTTCCAGGATGACAATACGTCTGTGCACAAAGCCAGCTCAATGGAGATATGCTTTACATGGGTTGGAAGATGTTGAGTTGCCTGCTATAGAGCCCCAGTCCTCCTGAACACCTTTGGGATAAATTGGAACACCCAGGCTTCCTCATCTACATCAGTACCTGACTTTACTAACACTCTTGTGGCTGATTTAGCACAGATCTCCACAAGCACAGTGGAACAAAATCTAGTGGAACATCTTCCCAGAAGAGTGGAGGTTATTATAACAGCAAATGTGCACTAAATGTGGAATGGGAGGATCAAAAACGTGTATGAATGTTATGCTCAGGTGTCAACAAAGTTGTGTTCATATAATGTATGTGTCCACATGATGATGCATTTCACCATGTTCACCATGTATTAAAGCATTGTCACGTTATATAAAAAAAAGAAATGATCATATGAATCATAAGAAAATGAATGCAATGATTTGCCAAAAAATCTGCACTAGATGTAAAAAATGACTAAAAAATGAACAATGAATCATGAAAAATATATCATTTAAAAATAAAAGAAGCATTAAAAAAAAAAAAAAGAAATGTCTTAAAAATAAAAGTAAATAAATGAATTGTTTTAAAAACATGAAAATAAATGAACCTATAAATAAATAGATTGTGTAAAAAAAGAAGAATTGGAAAAATGTAACAAATAAATTATGAAAATTTAATAATAATAATAATAAATGAATCAAAAAGGAAGAAAGAAAAACACATCAATTACATACAGAATAAAATCAAATGAATCATCTGTAAAAAGAAAAAGGATATAAACAAATTGGAAAAAAAAAATCATTAACAAAAAAATGTGTAAAAAAATAAATAAATAAATGAATCGATTAATAAAAAAGAAACCTGAACATGAGGTGTGAAAACATCACGTGAGGATCGTGATTATTCAGACGTGAAATTTTGTGTGACTTTTCTGTACTTGGCTTGAAATCCTGCGATGAGATCATAACTAAGAGAAGTTAGAAATTAAATCCGATCTGATCCGATCCAGAAAGCTGTCTGAGAACAAGGAGATGGAGATTAGATCGAACTAATAATGCAATCCAAACACATCGTGATTTCTGGGAAGCAAATCTTCTCCTGGTCCAAAAAACGAGACCAGTGTGTTTTAATGAATAATTAATGATGTTACAGCACACCGAATCATTCCAACGTCAATATAACGCCGGCTGTGATAGAGGGAGGAAAAAAAAAGTCTCCAGCTGAACCGATCGCCCGAGTTGAGCAGATCCATCACACGCAGCCGTCTCACATGAAGTGCTGCAAACTTGCATCATACATTTTATTTACCCAGAGATCCTTACGTCTATTTTTGGTGGCCCCCATCGACACAAACACGCTCCTGACTACCACAAAAACATTGATTTTGTTTTTTTGGAGCTAGTTAGCAAAACCATGATTTCACCAAGCAGCAGGAGATGAGTGTTATCGTAAATGAGACATCTGATATCTCCTGCTCACATCTTCTCGAAAGCTTTCACACTCAGAGAACCCCCCCCCCCCCCCCCCACACACACACACACACCACCATCACCACCACACCTCTCCCCAACACACACATATATAAAAAAAAAATAATGCTCTCTTACCTGTTAGCTTAGCAGCACCTAAGCAGCATGTTTACATGTATTAAAGGACTTGAAAAAAAAAAAGTTTACCACACAAATTGTAAAAAAAAATCACGACTAGAAAAACTAATCCGAATAAACACTTTGCTAACTTTTCTCCAGTCAAGATTCCTGTCCTAGCAAACCTTGCTCTCCTGTGTTAGCTACAAATAAAAACTTTTAGTGTTTTTCCCCCTCTTTCCTCTCATAACTTGGTAAGAAATCAATATGGAGCCGATGGAGCAGAAAGTGAGGATGTGAGAGAAGTCGACGTTATGTGTAAGAGCGTTAGCACGAACTGCTAGTGTGTGACGCCTGATGGCTTTATTTATCGTGGTAAATGACTAAGGTGAGTCTCACTTGGTGAATCAGCAGGTGTCAGATCTCGGGCAGGCAAAGAAACAGCAAAGTTGAGTGGGCACACACACACACACACACACACACACACACACACACACACACACACACACACACACACTTGTACACTTTAATAGTCTCTGAGGAGCACTCCACCTTTGGTAGATCTATGTGGGCTGATTCCAGAGGCGCCCACTGAAGAGGCATGATTCACCCAATATTTTGCGCATATGTGTTTGTATGTGTGTGTGTGTGTGTGTGTGTGTGTGTGTGTGTGTGTGTGTGTGTGTGTGTGTGTGTGTGTGTGTGTGTGTGTTTGTGGTAAATGAATGTAAAACAGTGATTAGCATGTTGCTGTCTCTCACTCTCCCTGCCCAAGCCATGGCTTCTCTTAATATCCAGAGGAAAGCCCTGATCCACCCTGTCTAACTTGTCTAACTGAAGTTTGAAGGCATCATGGGTAATCCTTTAATGCACACTGTCTGCTTCGACGCTTAGCACGTCAGACTTGAACCACAGGAGGGTTGAAGCGTCAGAGCGAACGTCTTAATGCCTGGTGAGCAAAGTCGTTAATTGTCACAGGCCAGCACACCATCGTACATTCATTAGCTCAGGTCAATGGGACGGGCAGCTCACAAAGATAATCAGTAAAGCTGAAACATCGCTGCTTCTGAACTGATGTAAATAAAAAGATTCGGTGCGATCGAGGTAGTTAAATGCATTAATGCTAATTCAAACAATTATATAATTTGCTGTGTAGAAAATCAATAAGCATTTTACTCTTACTTTTTTGCTGTCATTTGCCAAAGTTTGGTTCTGAGTTGTGGTATTTTCCCATACAAGAGGTATTATTCCCTAACTGTGCTTTGGATTTTTCCCTTCAAGGTTTCACTTTCTTGCCAACTGGTAAAGCCTAAAAAAGTGTGCAAGTGTTTTTTTTATAGTGACATGGAATGGATTTTAGATTTTAAAAACAATTAAAGAAATTCCTGAATGTTTCCACTGGGAATTGTTTGTGGTTACTAGTAGGAAATGGAACCCAAGAGAGACTTTTTTTTTTTTTTTTCTAGGGTAAGCGGTTCTTAGCTAAAGAAGAGAAGATAATCCACCAGGAACCATTGGGAGTTTAATTTAATTAAACTACCATTACAGATACACATTCAAAGTAACAAACGAAATACAGCAATCCCCCGTTTAACGAAGTGGTTACGTTCCAAAACCGCTCGTGATAAACAAAAAAAACAATAAACGGACTCCATCCCAAAAATTCGATTTTATGTATACAGTACTGTATTAACATTTTACTTCATTTTATAATTTATATTTATATTTTTATTAATACATTTCATTACTTCAACATAACAGGTCCCCTGGTGGTCTAGTGGTTAAGATGCAGCGCTCTCACCGCTGCGACCTGGGTTTGATCCCCGGTCAGGGAACCATCCCCAGCCACTCTCAGTGCCGGTCCCAAGCCCGAAAAAATTGGGGAGGGTTGCGTTAGGAAGGGCATCCAGCGTAAAACATGTGCCAAATCAAACATGCGGAGGATCCGCTGTGGCGACCCCTAACGGGAGAAGCCGAAAGAAAGTTTAGTTTATTACTTCAACATAAAACTCAACAAAAACAATTCTCTATTTTTTGGTCTATCGTGCTATCGGCAAGAGACCGGGAAATTCAACTAAACAAATTAGTTATGTGGCAAATGCAATTCCGCGATAAACCGGGGTCCTGAGATTCGAACCGCGGTAAAGCGAGGGATCACTGTACACTGGAATTTTAACACGTAGACAAATACTTTAGACTCATAAACAACAAAAAGAAGTTATCAAATACATTTTCATTTCGAGTTACAGTTGTGTTGTGAGTGTTGTGGGAATGTTTTGTTCTTTTGAAAGGAAGCCTATGTTACAAAGATATTTTTCTTACACACCTTATTAAAAAGAACCCATTTAGGAAACCAGGGTTTGTAAATATATAAAGAATGCTTCAGTTATTGACCTTTTTTTTTAAACAAACAGTGTAGCCCTGTTTTCAGACTTTTTTTTTTTCTTCTTCAAATGAGAAGTTCATCCCAAACTTGAATACATGGCCAAGCAACAGACAGAATTTGTGTAAATAAGACACCGATGTTGCTCCGGCTCCCATATTCCAACCTGGAGCGCATATCCTGCTGGAGCAAAAGTCACGAAAACCAACATGCGCTGTCCAGAGGATACAGGAGAAAGCACAATGAGTCACAAACAAGCACCTGGGGGTTGGGGATGAGGGGAGGAAGAAAAAGAAAAACACCCAGCCTGCATATTCATTCTGCATTATGCAATAGTAAATGTGAACTACATCTGCAGCTGAATCATAAGCAGCGGTCCATGCGTCTCATGGCAACAGCAATTATTTATTCTATTAATAACGCCGCTCGTACATACACCACTATGCACTTTTTTTTTATTCCAGATTAAATTGCAATGCCAAGACACTGCCTTGTACTATGCGCATCCTTTTTCGGGCTCGAAGTGAAAGGTTAATTATCACACACATATTTTCTATTCAATTATGTGTCACGTCATGAGCTGGAGCTCTATTTTTGCTCGTGGTTGAACAACCTATGGTCTATGGCTATTAAAGTCTGTTCCTACTGCTGAAAGATCCAAATTGATATTGAGATATAATTTCTCAAGCAACAGCTATAAACCAGAATGGGGCATGACTGGTATCTCAGACCATCTCATCTTCGAAATAGTTCTTCTCATGATGTGTCAGAGGGCTGCACAGGAAAGTACTGTCTACCCTCTTTAGCATACTTAAGCATAAAGACATCCCCTCGTGATTGGTTAGTGCTGCTGTAATCTGCCAGTCAGAGAGAGACAAAGATAGATAGATAGAGAGAGAGAGAGAGAGAGAGAGAGAGAGAGAGAGAGAGAAAGAGAGAGAGAGAGAGAGAGAGAGTATGTGTGTGTGTGTGTGTGTGTGTGTGTGTGTGTGTGTGTGTGTGTGTGTGTGTGTGTGTGTGTGTGTGTGTGTATCCCATCCCTCCCACCCAGACAGCACAGACAAGGTCAAGCGTTTCTCTGGAGACAATAACAAACTCAGTTTCCGTGTGTGATTATTAACAAGGTTGGCAAACACATTTCCTACTTTTTATTGTATATATTTACAGGTTCTACATAAGATTTAATTTACATTTATAGCATTTGGCAGACACCCTTATCCAGAGTGACTTCCATCTAGCAGAAAGGGAGTTAAGGGCCTTGCTCAGGGGCCCAAGAATGGCAGTTTGGTGTGGCTGGGATTTGAGCTCTTGACCATCGAATGCAAAGGCTTCACCACTAAGCTACTACCTCCCCAATTTGATAGCTGGCCTCCACAAATTATCTTGTCCTTGTGCTCCCAGTTCTCTTAATAGAGTATTTGCCAGATGCCCTCATCCAGAGTGATTTTCTCTATGCAAAACTATTTTCTCATACTGCTTCACTAGTTTAGGGACTAAGAGTTCAATGCGTGTAGGGCGGATGGTATTGACATATAAGACATTGAGAATGCTCCATGAAGAAGTAGATCATTAGTCATTGTTTAAAGGCAGCCAGTGACTCAGCTCTTTAGGCATCAGGAAATTCAATCAATCACCTAGGTGCCAGAACAGAGAACAGCCATGATGTCTGTCTTGTACCCTGAGAGATTGTGGGCTCCAAGAATGGTTTAGAGCAGAGGGTGATAAAAGCTTTAAGGTGGTTGCTGCTCCATTTTAGCTTGTGTAGGCAAGGAACAGGATGCCAGTTGAGGGAATATAAAATTGGGTTTGTGGTGTAGGAGAACTTTTTCTGGATCAGTTGCAGTGATGAAACGATGCCTGATCTGAAAGACCTGAAAGAGATAAAAAAAACTATTGATTTACTTATTACAATAAATATGTCTGTATCTGTATTGTGATGTTTTTTGTGTACATTCTGCTATATACATTATATATACATGCTATATCCTGCTTAATGTTGTAACAGTAAATATATTTCACATTTGCACCTCATGCAGTAGTATTTGTAATAAATATGACGACTTTGCACAAAAATATTTTATATTAAATGTATATACAGTACAGACCAAAAGTTTGGACACACCTTCTTATTCAAAGAGTTTTCTTTATTTTCATGACTATGAAAATTGTAGAGTCACACTAAAGGCATCAAGGGCTATTTGACCAAGAAGGAGAGTGATGGGGTGCTGCGCCAGATGACCTGGCCTCCACAGTCACCGGACCTGAACCCAATCGAGATGGTTTAGGGGTGAGCTGGACCGCAGAGTGAAGGCAAAAGGGACAACAAGTGCCAAGCATCTCTCAGGGAACTCCTTCAAGACTGTTGGAAGACCATTTCAGGTGACTACCTCTTGAAGCTCATCAAGAGAATGCCAAGAGTGTGCAAAGCAGTAATCAAAGCAAAAGGTGGCTACTTTGAAGAACCTAGAATATGACATTTTTCAGTTGTTTCACACTTTTTTGTTATGTATATAATTCCATATATAATTCCACATGTGTTCATTCATAGTTTTGATCCCTTCAGTGTGAATCTACAATTTTCATAGTCATGAAAATAAAGAAAACTCTTTGAATAAGAAGGTGTGTCCAAACTTTTGGTCTGTACTGTATATATATATATATATATATATATATATATATATATATATATATATATATATATATATATATATATAATTTTTTTTTTTTTTTATTCTATGCCTTGAATAGAATAAACATGTCTGTTTGGATAAATTTTGGCAGACGTCCTTTTATCCAATGCTCTAATTTACACAACTGAGCAGTTGAGGGTTAAGGGCATTGCTCAAGAGCCCAGCAGTGGCATTTTGGCGGTGCTAGGATTTGAACTCACAACCTTCTGATCAGAAGTTCAACATTTTTACTCCTGGGCTATCACTTCCTCCTATATATATATTATATATATATACAACTAGAGGTTTTCCTTGGGGATTAAGTCGACAGCTGGAGTTTACAAAGTACTGATTATATGCTAATCAGATATTATATACTACTGACAGTTGTAATATACAATATATCCTGAAGAATATCTTACTAAAGTATATTTCAAGAGCAGAATTAGTCCTGCAGTAGATCAGTCTCATTGTGGAAATTTGACACACACTTTAGGGCCACATAATTAAGACATTGGGCTACCTATCAGTCATGAGCTTTGGCATGAAATGAAGTTTATTCCACCACCGAGGTACCAGAAAGGAGAAAGAACATTGACGTGCAGCTTCCTCATACTCTGAAAGATGGTGGGACCAGTTGAGCTGTGGAGGAGGGTTAAAGAGAGCAGGGTGAGTAGAGGAAGTGAGGAAGTGCTGCGAAGTATAGGGGTGATGGTCGGTTTCTGGCTTTGTAGGTGAGCATAGGTGTTTAAATCCGATATGGGCAATGTGGTGGTATGGGAAACCAAGTCATGCAGGTGCATTCTGGATCATTTGCAGAGGTTGAATGTCCTTTAGTGAGATTAGAAATTGTGTAATTCAGATAAATGTAAGCTCTATAAGGGTGCAAATAAAAAGGAAATGCCTTGTCTATAAGTTCCTGGTGTTCCTTTGGCTTTTGGAAGCAATCGTTAAGATGCTTTTCCATGCTTATTCAAGTTTTATATTACCTTATATATGCATTCTGTTCAAATATCAAACAATTCTGACATTCCATTTTTAGCTTTATAACATTCAATTCGCAAAACAAGCTCCAGTCACATCATCTGTATGCATGAAGCAGTCTGCCTTGTCCAGACCTTCACCTCATCTCCTGTCAAACCAACGCATCAGATCAACGCCTAATATTACACACTTGTCAGCGAGTAGGATATTCATGATGCATGCTGACACACGACCTCGTTAAATTGGTGTCTGGCGGCACGCCTCTGCACGAACGCTCAATTAACCGTCTGCATCGGCAATGAGGACGTGGGTCGGAAACGCTTCGCATATTGACTTCTATAAAAAGAAGACAGAAGGAGGAGGGTGGAGGGTTAGATTGAGTTAAATCTAATTTAAATTTTTTTAATTCTCGATTCAGATTGGTTAATTCTCGAATTTAGATTGGTCACCAGGTGCAAAAAGTATTGGAACACCTGACTTTTCCACATCGGTCATTAGTCTTCTCCAAACACAATTGTATAGGACGTCTTTGGATGCAGCAGCATAAAATATTCCTTTCACTTGAACTAGGAGAATGAAACCTGCAACGCAAACCCTTAAATATTAAACCTGTTCCTGCGTGACCCTTACATTTAAGGGAAATCTTCAAGTATCTGATTTGAACAGTACTTGAGTATTTGACTTATATTGAATGTAGGCTCAATGATGAACTATCAAATCAAAATCAAATTTTATTTGTCACATACACATACATAGAGTACGACATGCAGTAAAATGCTTTTATGATTGTCCAGCATTTAAGCATAAAAAGGAATAGAATTAGGGATAAATAAATAAAGGTAGATAAATACAAATTATAAAATATATAAAATATATGAAAATATATGTATATACATGAATGAGAATGGCAGATATTGGAAGTACAAATTAAAGTGATTTAGTGATTGTCCATGTGCAGTATGGTGTAATATAAGTGGCACTGTGCACTGGTCCTCAAAACCAAGACAGGTGTTAGTAAAAAAGCCAAAAACTGTTGATTTGCGAGGTTTTATTTTCTAAAATACAAATCAAATTTTACACCTTAACACTGCATTAACCAAGTCAAACAAGTCGGTCAAAAAAGAAGATAAATTATTAAAGCAATCTTCAAAACTCGATCTTCAATTCATGTCACAAAGTAGAAGAATCATTCGTATTCAGTGGACAAATAAAATTGAAGTAAATAATTGTAAATAAGTAAAAACCAAATATTTAAAGCTGACTGACTGACTGCAAACTGTAATAGGTAATGATAAATGTCAATTAAAATACAGTGGAATAAAAGTTACATAGATTGAATCATAATTGTAGTTGAGTAGAAAGTAAAAGTTGCTTATATTGTAGTAACCAAAACATTACTTAAGTACACTGACAAAGTACATTTCCTCAAATACTTTAAACCATATACAGTATTTTTCAGATTATAAGCCGCTACTTTTTTCCCACGTTTTGAACTCCGCAGCTTAAACAATGAAGCGGCTGATTTATGGATTTTTCCTGGGTTTTTCCCGATTTCACAAACTTCAAGCCAAAAAACTGAGCCCTATAACATTAGACCAATGAAATTTCCGAACGGAAACGAAAAAACCTCACGTGTGTTCTGAGCTGCACGGCATCGGGAGAAAAAAGTTTTTTTTAAATGCACAACGATGCCAAAAGATAAACTCTTGAGAGAAATAGTTGTGAAAGGAAGGAGGAAGACAGTGAACAATGACTTACTTGGTAGGCTACTGTTTAGATACAAGCCGTTGTAACGCGTTGAGTCTGGGTGAAGGGAGAGCTCGCTAACTCCAGCAACAGAAATCATATAAGCACAGACAGGTTTCCAAAACTCATGCTTTTTTATTTTTCTTGGCAACAGCGTTACAGTTTAGTCAAAGAAACTTAGAAATGAGCATCAGAAAATAATAAGGACATATTCCTCGGTCTTGCACACATGCAGTAATACCGGAAAAAAAGCAGTGGCAGGCTATTCCCAAAATGCCGCTCTGCTCTTAAAGCCACAACATATTTCACCTGTTACACCATGTAACAGACACTCTCTTTTGTTAAAGCCTGTGTAAAGTTCATTAGTTTCAGTGTAGACACCTGCGGCTTATAGACAGTGGTGCTTATATGGGTGCGCTTAATAATCCGGAAATTACAGTTAATTCAACATTTATGGAGTCTCCATTGTCAATGTTTATGTAACAGTTTTCCACCACATGAAATTATCCAGGACAAAAAGACAAGAATTTAAAACTTCCTGTTTTCCAAAAGGTTGTAAAAAGCAGAAGCTTTTTACAGTATTTATAGACAGTATAATAGAATTTATCTGGTGGAATTTGCACAATATTACATGTAGTTATAAATGATACGCAGATTATTCTACTATTACAAGTTTTGTTGGGGCTTTTGTAAGAATGTCACAACAATTTTATAATATAATAGCTAATAATTATTTTTATTTTTTATTTTTTTGAATTGCTTTAAAAGAAAAAGTCAGGTACGTGCTCGGATTTGTTCAATAGTTTGGTATTTTACAGTGCAACGAAATCGTTTAAAACCCAATATATTGGCACAGTGCTTAATTGTTACATCTGCAAAGAGAGAGAGAGAGAAAGGGTAGGATATGAGCAACACACAAACACACACACACACACACACACACACACACACACACACACACACACACACACACACACATTCGACACAAAGTGTTGCTAAGCAATGAAAATAAAAATGAATGCTACTGCAATTACGGCATGACAAGTTCGTAATGGCTTCAATCCTCTTTCTTTCTTTTATTCTTTCTCTCGCTCCCTTCACTTTCAGTTTTCCATACGCCCTGCTGTGCAATAAGGCGTCAGTTGGAAGGAGAGGGGGAAAAAATACACAAAAACAGGCTCTTCCCTGGTGATTCGAAGCTTTGTGGCTGCACATTTATTAACCTTGTGAGAAAATCTGCCGTGAATAAAACCCCTGAACTGATGAAAGCCACACATTTCCATTTTAATATATTCATTATATTATTTAAACATAACTACAGGATATGTTACCAGGAGGTTATAGGGTGTTCGAAAATAAATCCAGAAAGAAAATGATCACAGACATGGTGAAATGTTGTAATTTCCCAGGTTTTTTTTTTTATTTTGGAAAGGAGTCTCCAGTGTCACTCAGAAGTGTAGCTCAGCTTCAGGTTTTCCAGAAATGGTAGTTTCTTATGAACCAGGTACACTTTCTGAATGTTATGACTGCAACTAGCATGTTTCCTAGATGATTAAATGAAAGTAGAAATATTGTATAAACTTTCTTTCGGCTTCTCCCATTAGGGGTCGCCACAGCGGACCATCCGCATGTTTTGATTTGGCACATGTTTTTACACTGGATGCCCTTCCTAACGCAACCCTCCCCATTTATCCGGGCTTGGGACCGGCACTAAGGCTTGTGCAACCCTAATGGCTGGGGTTGGTTCCCTGACCGGAGATCGAACCCGGGCCGCTGCGGTGAGAGCGCCGTACCTAACCACTAGACAACCAGGGAACCTGAAAGTAGAAATGTTGTATATGGTTGTATAAATGTTGTATATTGTTGTATGACACATTGTATCAGTGTTAACAAGCTGAATCGAACGATTTGGGATCGAACTCAAGCGTTTTACTCTTTACTAGATTGTTAGTTGTACTATAACTTAAACAAAATAATCATTACCATTAATCATTAATTACAGAGGAGGTGAAAATCAGGTCACATGACTAAAGTATAGCAAGTATTAATTCCCATATACTTCAGTGGAAAACACAGTGAAATAGTAGATATAAAGGCTGAACATACTGAAGCCTATGTAAAGTATACATTTCGTGCAAGAATGCTATTTCGTACAGAGTTTTCACTTTGTGGCTTCCAACGGGTCCTAAGGGAATAACCTTGATGATGCCACCTCTGAAGGGGAAGGATTTTCAGTATTAGAAAGCAAATTCTCAAAATTGATATGTTGGAAACTGGAAAAATGGGCAAGCACACAAACCCCCCTCCTTATGGTAATAGTATTCCCAAAGGAAGTGCCAGAAGGATCATTTGCCCTCATGTCCAAACTGTAAAATGGTTTGAAGAACATGACAAAGAGTTAAAGTTGTTCGTGGACTTGGCTCCAAAATTCTTCCGAGCTCAATCCGATCGAATATCTGTAATAGAGGTTTAAAAAGTACCTGAAAATCATACTTGAGTGAAAGTATAGATAAATTACTGCAAAACTTACAAGTTAAAGTTGATGATTTAAGTAAAAGTCTTTGAGTATCTGATTTGAACAGTACTTATGCATGACTTATGCATGCACTAGTCCTCAACATCAAGCTTTACACCAATGGTATGTAAGACATGCTGGACAAACAAATTAAATCCATGTAGGCATCTTGCAACCTTTAGAAGTCTTTTTGAGGTCTATTTTCAAGGGGGACATACACAATATTAGGCAACCGGTTTTAATAGTATGGGTGATAGTAGTGACCGGTGGTTCATGAACGATTCGTTAATTTTAAACAAGTCTTTATTGTGCCTCAAAAGAACCTAGATTTGTTGATTTTCTACTGGACGCGTACGAGCAAAGCACCACAAAAATCTCTGCAGGTTATGTACAGGAAACAGAATCGAGTGGTTTACCTCTTTAAGTCCGAGCCGCTTGTTCTTTTATTACACGACTCCCATATACGCAATGCAGTGCATAACACAGGAAACAGTAATAGTTGAGTAGTAAATCTCATGAGTCCTCTGGTCTGAGTGGTTGTCACGTGACTCTCAAAGACGCTATGAAGGTGATTAAATAAACTAAATGGTTTTAAAAAGATTCGCTCATTTTGATGAGCGAGATTCAAAGAAGCGACTTACTAAAACGATCCGATCTTCCCATCACGTGTTACATGTGTATGTACAGTATATTTCAGTGCTATATGTGTTTTATGCCAGTGCTAAATTATATATCCCAGGGTTCAACTTTACATGTAAGCTTTATACGCCATTGCCTAAATTTTGGTGTTTTGAACCCCATATAAGCTTCAGTCATAGTTCAGAGAAGCCCTCTTAAGGCTCAGGTTTAAGTCCACGCTTGTGTCCTATATGTTACCGAAATAAAACAATATCAACTTCAGGCGTGAAATCTGCCTTTCCGTATCGTTTAGGAAATCACATCCCATGATAAATCTTTAACCTTTTGAGATGGAATCACCTGTAGGACCGATTCACATCATTAACGCTACGCCACTGCTAATCCCCTTGGGTCTGATATCTAAATTACATCGCGCTAAATGAAATGGGGCGAGCGTTTAACTGAGGCAGTGGTGCTGAAGAATGCCGGGCCTCCTGAGAGTAATTTTTTTTTCCTGAACGAGAGCTGACTTCTTAATTGAGCGTGAAATCACAGTGTGGATGTTTTGATTAGACTTTTAATGACAGCCAAGAAAACGGCACTACAGAAGGAAAGTTATTACAGGAAATAAATTTGCAGTGCTGTACTGTATATCACGAGCTAATATTGATGAAGTGCAGAGCACTGACAGGAACTTGACTGGTAATTTGATTAGTCATGAGTGTACGGATGGGTAGTATTAGTGTTTAATGATGACTTCGGGTGTTTAACGAGGCATGAAACTATGTAGTGCACACACATGTGTGTGTGTGTGTGTGTGTATATGTGTGTGTGGGTGTGTTTTATGTCTGTATAAAGGTTTTTTTTTCCTGTCTCAGAACTCTGATCTAGTTCCTCATATTCAGAATTGGGTTACGCACATACTTAAGTCAAAGTGACCTTTTCTGATTATTTAAATTATCAATATGAAATGTGTAACTTTGTGGATATAATTTAAAGTGTAATTAGGCTTAATCATCCTTAGTTTGGGGTGACTTTGACTTCCTACATATTAACGCCTCATTTGATTTGCCTGTATGAGGTTTAGGCCAATGGACTATGTTTCTCAGAAGCCATTGTATCGCCATGGCGATTTAAAGCTTTATGTGAGCTATAAAGCTGAAAATGAACACATGGGCCAGATTTCAATAGCTGGAATTTTGGGAAGGAAAACCATAATGTCACAATGTCACAAATTCCATTTTGATAAGTTGAATAATCTGAAAGGGCCTTTAACATATGTGTGTAACCCAATTCTGAATATAGGGAACTAGATCATTATCTAAGTTCTGACAATACATAGACATAGACACACACACACACACACACACACACACACACACACACACACACACACACACACACACACACACACACACACACACACTACATAGTTTTAAGCCACGTTACACACCCGAAGTCATCATTAAACATTAATACTACCCAGCCATACATTTAATACTAATCAAATACCAGTAAAGCTCCTGTCAGTGTCATTGTATATATTAAATGGAGTTTTAGTTATCAAATAATTTTCAATGAATGATGCACCTATACACCTTGGATATGTTTTTTTGTATATAAGCAATGGGAAAGAAAAAGATGTTAAAAAAACAAGACAGGCTTTGGTTCCTGGAACTGGCTCAGAAAACATATTGCAACAGGAGCAGGTTCAGCCAATCATCTGCAGATCATGGTTTCTATTTGGGCAATGCAACGGACATGTCTAAAAGAGAGCAAAACTGGTCAGCCGGTCTCTGAGTAAGGCTAATAGCATACTCGCTTTCTTTTTTCCCTGTCAATTACAGCAACGCTAGCCAATCACAAGCCTTGTGTGAGCTCATGAATGCAGAAGAGGGCAGACATCTTACAAATAAATGAACCAGTGCTCCGATCCGGAGAGATAATACATTCGTCCAGAATATTTGAGTAAACCGAGTGTTTATTCTTCACTTTTTTATGTTTTGGTTTTTTGGTTTTCTGAACTCATTCCCCGCCTCAGGGTACTTTACTGTCCCATAGTGCATTGCACCCGAGCCAGGCTGTGCACTGTGAGGTCATTTGGCCTCTTTGCAAGAGGTAACACCCCTCCTGAAACTAACCATGACACTCACATAGACAAACATAAACACACACACACACACACACACACACACACACACACACACACACACACACACACACACACACGCACAACATGCTGCAGGAACATGCTCTGCTCTTTTTTCGAGCTCTGGTGTGGGTTCTGGTACATCAAATTATGCACAAATAAACCACACACAATCACAGTAAGCACATGCACACACACACTCTTTTACACACACACACACACACACACACACACACACACACACACACACACACACACACACACACACACACACACTCTCTCACACACACAAACACACACACATTTTTGGCTGCTGTTTGTATTTTGTGTTAGTTTGTGTTTTTAGTAATAATCAGAACATTTATTTACAATAAATCCAATATCTATAAAGTAACAAGAAACTAAATGTGACATATAATGTCCTAAAATGTCTTATAATGTCTCATAACACAACCTTATCCTAACAATTGGTCCTTTTCTCAGGTATAATGTCCTCACGGCAGGAGATGCCTTAACTATATCGACAAAAAACTTTGTGGTGCCTGAACGTAAGATTCAATGTGCTTTTTAAACATCCCATTCCACATTTTGTTCTTATTTCCTGTTATAAAAACCTCCTCTCTTCTGGGAAGATGTTCCACTAGGTGTTGGAGTGTGCTTGTGGAGATTTGTGGAGATTTAGCTACAAGGGTTTTAGTAAAGTCAGGTAGTGATGTAGGTGAGGTGAGGAGGCCCGGGGTGCAGTCAGTGTTCACATTCATCCCAAAGGTGTTTGAGGGTCAGAGTTCTATAGCAGGAGATCTTCCACTCCAAACCATGTAAAGCATCAGGAGCATAAACATGCTGGAACAGGTTTGGGTCGCTTAGTTCAAGTGAAGGGAAATTTCATGCTACCATTTTCTAAAGACGTCTACAATTGTGTGTTTCCAGCTTTTGTCCATATGGTGGATATTAAATACCGTTTTTCGATTTCTGTGCATTAAGCAAACAAATTGGTTAAAACAGGAAAATGTTTGTGTTTTGTTAGCAAACAAGCTAGTCAGTGACCTGTGATAAGTGCTGTATTTTTTCCTTCTCAAAACGTGTAGTTAACAATCAAATATGTCTGTATGTAATGTAAAAAACAGGACTTCTCTGGATCCTGTTGATGCTACCATCGGCCATTTTGTTTTGTCATCACTTGCAGAGGTTTAGGACACGATCCTGAGGTCCGAAGTAGGAATTCAAAGTTGAAAAGATTGTTGTTTTTTGTTGTTTGGAAATTTTATTGGGTTGAATGCTGCTGCTGATGTTGACTGAACATTAGATAGGATTAGATGTTTGCTGGACACATGTAGAAAAAAAGAGCAAGTTTTGGTGAAATATCTTCTATTCAAATAAAATTTGTCTGTAGCCCATATATGATTTTATTAATAAATCATAAAATCTATCAAGAATTTTGTAAATAATTCAATTAGCAAAACCTTAAAATACCTCACACACAGATGCTAGCCAATCCAAAGTTGAATTTCTGTTA